>NIVC01000734.1:0-260881 GCA_002269645.1 Macrostomum lignano | reverse complement strand
GCCTGTAAAATAAATTTATAAAAACACATGAATTTAGCTGGATTGAAAGCCGCAAGCTTATTTCTGTAAACTGTTTGTTAAATTTATTAAATTAGTTTTAAATTAACTAAATAAAACTGTTGTTTGATTTTTAGAAGAAAATATTTACTCTATATTGTTGATTTTTATATAATTTATTATGTCAAGTATCCAATACAATAGAGGCAGCAACTTTTATTTATTCTTGCTTAAAATTCAACTATAATATTTTTAATATTAATATAATACTAAACACTAAGCAAAAGGCTTGAAACAATTTCAAAATCTACAGTATAAGTATATTTAATTATATCAATAAAAAACTTCAATAAATAGTAGAAATAAGATAGCATTATTACATTTTATTACTATATTTAGGTTTATAGTGTAATGTTTATAAATTCTGCAAGTACATTTTTTGTAAGTGCATTTCAATTTTCATGGCTACAAGATGTATGCTTTAGGTATTTTGCTTATGAACTTTTCAAATGAAGCCAAGACTTTCACCAATAGTAGCTGAATAGTATTTAAACAAATTCAAAGAAAATTATAGGCTAGTGCCACTATGTTGACCAGGGTTTGGCCTATTAAAATTTGAGCTCAGGAACAAAATAGCTACAGTCTTACAGACAGCACAAAGGCAAAGCTACAAAAAGTTATAAATTATCAATCGAATCTGGTATAGAAAAAAAAAATTGAAAATTTGGTAAAGTCTTTTATCTTAAAATGTATACAACAACAATCGTTTATTTTTATACAATTTAGCATCATAAATCTCCGAGTCCAAAAGAATCCATCACGATCAGTCGACCTGTACCTCGCTGCGGTATGGTTTGGAAATTTCTAACTAAAGTAGACATTTAAATTTGGTCTCCGCGTCTATGATTACTGTAACTTGTATACCTAATATGATAAGTAATAAGAACCGTTAATGTTATGTTTTATAAATTTAACTTCCTTTTTAGAATTTCAACAGACTAAATGCATTTTGCTTGCTATACAATATTTTAAATTTGTTTTTAACAGCTAAAAAGCCGGTATAAAACCGGCGTTTGTTGTAAAAAATCACGAATCATGGGTGTCCTAAAGAGGGTTTGGATTATAACTCCTCTGCTAATCAAGTTAAAATTTATCGTATCCTTAATAGTTCCACACAGAATATATTCCGCTCCATAGACTGCAGAAATTGTCTTCTGATTTGACACTACATGTAGAAGCTATACGAGCGTATAGCTTATATACAATGTAGCTACAAAAGCTAGTGCAAAGGTAGTTGCATTTCCATGGGTTATCACCTATACTGGAGCTTCGAGAAATTATTAATTTGGTTTGGCTTTGGTACAGATAATCATAATTTTTAATTTGTGTCTCTGGTACAGTAATCATGCAGGCTTAATTAATTAGTTGCAATTAATCTGGATCTTTTCTGGAGCAACTATACTAGAGCATGTACATTTAAAAGGTATAATACGTGTGTTTTTTCATTTTTTGAGTACACTAAATCAATATTTATAATGACAGGTAGATTTATAGGTATATATAAAGGTTATACATAAATATAGAGACATATCATGCTTTAAGTAGCGTAGTCATTGTTTTATCAATCTATCTCATTAGAATTATGTAAATGTAGCTATTAGTACATGCATGCAGCGATATTTCTAGCGTGTATAGCAACATACTTTTTCGTATGCATGTACGTAACAGTTCACATCTTCGGTTACAATACCCACTAGAAATAGACTAGTGGATTCACATGCCAACGCTTAAAGTATGGCGTAGTGTGATCAGGGGCGGATTTAAGGGGGGCGGGGACGACTGGCGACGATGGCACCCCTTTTTCCTTTGAGCTGGCAGTCTCAAATATGATCAATTTCTTAACTGTAAAATACTTTGAATTCACGGAGGGATAAAATCCAAAACAGGAAAAAAAGACACAGGAGTGCCAGAAGACACAAGCATAAAGTTACCTGGCTAACTTCACACTATATAAGCTCATGTCCTCATCAAAAAGGTCCTCTCAGAACACAACAACAGAACAGAACAGAACAGAACAGAACAGAACAGAACAGAACAGAACAGAACACAACACAACAACAGAACAGAACAGAACAAAACAGAACAGAACAGAACAGAACAGAGCAGAACAGAACAGAAAAGAACAGAACAGAACAGAACAGAACAGAACAGAACAGAACAGAACAGAACAGAACAGAACAGAACAGAACACAACAACAGAACAGAACAGAACAGAACAGAACAGAACAGAACAGAACATGCAGTAACCCAACATCCTGCCGAAACAGCTATTCAGAGCCGTTTGTAAAAGCTTTTTTTTTGGAGATATTACTTCCTGTTTTGGCTGAACAAACTTAAAGAATATAACCTGGTGTGTATGTTGTCTGGCTTTGCCAATGAATAATGGATCGATATTTTCAGCAGCTTATTCAAGTAGGGCCTTTGTTGGACCTTGAACGAGTTTTTATTTAAAATGGAACTTGCTTGTGCTTCATTCAACCCGTAACAAGCAAAACGAAGCTTACCTAGACAATTAATCGTTTAAACAATGCATGCAGTGTATTTACTAATTCAATCAGTTAAAAACAAAAGCTGTGCCAACGACGATTAGGCAGATGAAAAGGGAGCACAGAGTTATAGAAGGCTGCAGCTATAGGCTTCTCCAAAAAATTATTGGTTGCCAGGCAGCTGGGTCAGCAGATTCTGTCTTACTTATACCCATTGTAATAGGGATATTAAGACAGAATTTCAATATACCATCGAGGACCTTATTGCTGTAGGCAAACATTCAGATAGCATTGCATGAATCACATGGCCAACATGGACATCCGCACAATGGCTGTCCATCTGACGCTTGCTCTACTAAGCTGCCACCAACTGCCCGCAACAGCACAGTCTCTGCCTCTGTCGAACTGCAGTCAATTTGAGCAGCTCAACGTCTGCTTTACTGGACCAGGTGATCAGAGCGTGACACTGATGACGAGCCCACTGGACTGCGCCAAGCACTGCAGCCTCTACCGCAGCTGCGCTGCGAGCAGCCTTCAACTGACGTCGCCAGTCTGCAAACTGGTCAGCACCGAGTCGGCTGATAGCGCCGCTGTTTACAATTCTACCGAAGACTGCGATACGAAACTGAAAATCGATAAGAAGCATAAAATTATTGATAGTGAGTATAACATTTATGCTACTGAAGACATCAAGAGACATCAGTATGAAAATTTGACTTGTTTGACGTCTGCTTTGTATTGTAATTCGTTTAGAGGGAAGAATCTACAATCCCGTATCTGTATTTGCCTCATGATCCGACCATTATCCTTAAGCTCGTTTGATGCTTGAGTCTCTATAGTAGCTTCATTGCACCATGGATAAGTATTTTTCAAATTTCAGCCCACTGTCCTCGGAGCAAACTGTTCAGCGGTGATGTTCTAGTTGTGGATTCGGTCGAACAGCTGACCTTAAAAAACTTTCTCTGCAATACGCACTGCATTGAGTCGCTACAGCACGTTCACGAATTTGAGTTCGTCAAGCTGAACTTGACAATTCAAGAAAGCTTAATGCCGACGCTCTGTGTGCCAGTTCAAGCCTCCGAGCTATTCGGTTCCAGCGTATCCTCAACAGCCCGACCCATCGCAGTGTCAACACGATGGACTGCACACTTTGTTGAGGAGAGTCTTTGCACCGACTTGATGATCAGCAATGTGCCGCCTGTCCGGAACGCCTCCTGGGCGCAGCCGCTGCAGCTTGACATCTGCGCCGTCTCCTGCCTCGGCCGGTCAAGCTGCGAGTTTTTTATTTTCAACTCGACCGGCTGCTTCGAGGGCGGACTTAGTCGGTACCTGAACAGCAGGTTGCTAAGCGACAAGCGCTGCGTCATTCAGCACAAACTGCGCAGCTGGGCGAGCTCGGCTTTAGCTTTCTATACGTTTAACTCAAGCTGGCTCAATCTGATTAACAAGACCATCATGCCCGCTGTGAGGAGCAACCCAAATCAGATCGAAGTTTTCGAAAATGGATTTCAGGTGCCGCAAGGATATTCGGATTTTGTAAGGATTGATCTCAGCGGATTCCAGTTCAACAGTCGCATTTGGTAGGTTGAATGAAAATTCTGTGCGTCATAACTAGCACCCTAACCTAAAATCTTCAAGCACCCAGGGGCGTCGCCACCGAGGGGAGGGGAGTAAAAGCTAGGGGGGACATGCCAATGCTTTGTCCCCCCCCCCAACCCAACCTTGGGACCCGTTATAAAAATCAATAAAATGAGTGCCTGCAGCGCCAAAATGAGTGCCTGAAGCGCCAAAATGAGTGCCTGAAGCGCCAAAATGAGTGCCTGCGGCGCTAAAATAAGTGCCTGCGGCGCTAAAATGAGTGCCTGCGGCGCTAAAATGAGTGCCTGCGGCGCTAAAATGAGTGCCTGCGGCGCTAAAATGAGTACCTGCAACGCCAAAATGAGTGCCTGCGGCGCCAAAATGAGTGCCTGCGGCGCCAAAATGAGCGCTGACAACACCGATTCTGAAAATAATGTATATGTACATGTGGAATTCTTGGCTTTGTCCCTCCCACCATAAAATCCATTGCGACCCCCCTGCAAGCGCCCATGCCTAATATTACAAAATTCACAATTCAGAACTCAAGCTCCCATGACGTTTGTGATCGGCTACACTCGGCTGAACTTGCACTACCGGTCGCAGATCCTGCTGTTTGCGAACTGCGGTAACTCCTCTGTGTACAATGGCGGCATGAGCGAGCGCACCGACCGCAACGAGCTGTGGTTTCTGAACTCGCTAACTGGTAACTGGCAAATTTACAGAGAATATACAAATATCATCTACTACCTGCCCGAGGCTAACATGGTCCGATTGGCTGTAGCTGTTAACGGAACTGATGGCTACTTTGTTGTCAACGGCGTTCGAAGAGACGCCTTGATGTCAACCAGTGCCAGCACCTACGGCACTAACGGAGATGATATTCGATGTGTCTATCTGGGCTCGCGACCCTCGTCTATGCCATTCACCACTCCTATGAACGGTCGAATTCAACTGTTTGGAAATTTCTCTGGCATGCTGAGCGTGGAGCAAATTAACGAGCTGTTTTAAAGCCGGAAAATTTCTCCAATAAAATGCTTGGATACTGTTTGATCTAATAACTGAAAGCATATCCGTCTCTGTCACCAAATGCTGTACGCGTAACACATTGGATTAAAATTGTCTTAGATAGATCATTTCTTTCCGAAGTTTTGCAGTAAACCTTGTATCAACCTAATATTTACCGACAAACTAATAATAAAGCATTCCTAAATGTTTATAGTCAGTGTGTGACTATATTATTAGTTTTTTATTTAATTTCATGACAGGGACTAAAAGAATTCAATTATACAACAACCTGAAATATTGGATAGCTATGCAAATTTTGGAAAACTTCGAGAAAAAGTTAAATAACCATGTTTTGTACACATGTAAGTTGAAATTCCTGAAAATTTCTGGAACAAGACAAGCTGTGGCTTCCAGATGCAACTTGAGAGTCGACTCAACACTTTTGCAGAGATGAAAATTCATATATTGCAATTAAGCTCGGGTCTCTCTACTCTTACACACAGTAGAGTGATGTGAGTCATCCAACTATCTTGTAAAATTCCCAAATTTCAATAAGTCACCAACTTTTAAAAAAGATGCTTGATGAATTCGACGACTTTTCTAAGCAGGCTAGAGTTTTTTAATTATTAGAAATAAACTGGTACGATAAGCTGACATTCCTTGATCTCACTAGCAACTGATAGATACTTTAAGGTTGAATACTTTATTCTTAGCCCTCAATCTATGCTCACACCTAGCTGCTACATAATTATTGCGTTACTGCTTTTCATGAGGAGCGGGATAGTACGTCGTACTGATACTAATATTATTAATAATATAATAATTGTAGTAATAAGAACTGCAGAAGTATTGAGTCGTCTTCGAAGACATCGTCATCTAGCCAATGCTGATTCAATTTTGCCCATTCCGTTGTCTGCTGAGCACATACAGGTTGTGCACATATATACAACAAAATACGAGGGGTGTCCGGAAAGTTCTGACACTTTTAATCCCAGATCAAAAACAGTAGCAGCTGTAAGCACAACTTTGCTGTCATTTTCAAGCGGCACCTCTCTTCTTTCCAATGAACTCAGTCGCGTGTATTTTGGTCCATTCATTCAAAAGTTATGTGTGAAAAACCATCGAGAGGATGTCTCAAAGAAGTCCCACAGGCCGTCCGGTTGAAACAGCAGCTGTCGTATTGCGGTACATCGCCATGATGGCGGAACTTAGCTGCTCTGGCACGTTGTCCGCACGGAGCACCTTTGGGAGCACAGACCTGACGACCGAGTCGAATGCCTTCTTGAAATCTATGAAGATAACAATCAGGATGGATTGGTGTGTCCGCGTCTCATCGATGACCCGGCGAAGAGCCAGTATCTGCGTCACTGTGCCGCGATGGGGCCCGAAGCCGTTCTGCTCAGGACGCAGGTACGGATCCAGCACTGGTTGCAACCGCGATAACAGCATCCGATTGAACAGCTTCGCAGCGCATGACTGAAGGCAGATGCCTCGATGCTCTTCAAGCCTCGTGGTGCCCCGCTTCTTAGGAACTGCGACGATGTGCGCCGTGGTCCATTCGTTGGGTGCCTCCTCACCGAAGAGCACGCGATTCATCACTTTGGCGACCTCACTGGCCACACAGTGGATGCGCAGCGCCTCGATGGGCACCTCGTCCAGACCCAGCGCTTTCCCGCCCGGTGACTGTTGGGCGAGCCTCACAAAGTCGGCTGTGCTGACTGGTGCTAGGCTGAAGCTCTCCTCTGCCGGCAACGGCATCTCTGGCGGCAGCGTCAGGCGCATCAGAGAAAAGTGAGTTCCAGTTTAAGAAACCTATATATGTGACTGGCCTCGTGTAGGTAATCGGAATTTACTGCATAACTGATGCGGGAGCAAGAGATCTAGACTCATTCCACAGGCCAGTTTCCTACCAACATATTCCCGCCAAAGTTTTGGCGCCCTTCTGAAGTTCCTTAGCTGAATCCACTGGAGCCCTTGTATTTCGTCCCGCCTCCAGCCAGAGAATCATAAGATGAGAATGTGATGTACATCTACAAGCCTCACGTGCTAGTGTTTTAAAACCCCTAGACGTTTAACTCCGTATTGAGCAAGCCAAATTTTCGGAACGAATATTTATCCTACGAGTATATTTTTTGTCGTTTAGAGAAATCGGATTTTTCTAGAGCAGCATTTTCTCGACAAAATTTGTCTATGTCAAAACTGCATTCAGCGCTGGTCTTCCCGAGAGCATACTTAATGCACCAGCGGTACGATCGAACGATTATTTATAATCTTTGTCTGTTCCTTCGGTGGCTAAAGAAATTGCTATGAGAATCGCGTCCGAGGACTCTGTACCATAGACACCGAAGAAACAGGCACGGATCGTACTTAATCTATAGATTTTACACAGAGCATTTTCTACCATAGGCATAGAATTAGAGTAGACAAAGATAAATATTTTTTTTACAGGAGAAGAAGGATGGATAGGGCAGCTTGTCCATCCTGTAGGTTGCCCTGATCTCCTTGTCAGTGCGAGTGGAGTGCTTCAGTATTCAATTTTCAGCATTAACACGATGACGCAGGCGTCACGGGACACTCATCCAGCCATCAAACAGTATATATAGCTGGACGTTCAGGCTCATGCCCGATTGACCGGGCACTGCACATGCATTGTGCGTGTAACGGCTCATGGGGAATTGCTGAGATGCCAAGGCTCATGCCGAGTTGCTGAGATGCCAAGGCTCATGGGGGAGTTGCTGAGATGCCAAGGCTCATGGGGGAATTGCTGAGATGTCAATACTTATGCGGGGATTCCAAGGCTCAAAAGAGATGCCGATGTCTTATGCTAGTACGAGTAGATAGCTGGCTTTCAGAGGTGATGCTTTTTTAAGAAACCAACAAACAATAGCAAATGTAAAAGGATTTCGCTGAGTCCACATTTTTTGTTTATTTGCATTTCTATTCTTTTCTTTGTTGAATACCCAACGGAGAGAGAAGACTTGCTAGATTGAGACCTATAAAAATATTTCACACCCCTTTGAGCCATTTCTAGAAAACAAATAAACCATCTGTTGACATGACCGCGTGAACTAATCTATCAGTCTAGTTTTGTATGTAACAATGCTGAATCGTTATAAAGCTGATTTACAAGTAGATCATCATCACCCATCGCTATAATCCTCCCGAAAATGAAATCTAAGAGGCATCGATGGCAGTGAGGGGATACAAAAAATGATTTATTAAGCAGGATCGGTCGAGATTAACTGTTGGGGGCTGAGGGCGGAAGTCGAGCTGAAAAATGCGTGGGCGGTACTGGTGCTTGTTATGCGCTGCACGTGGGGGGGGGATTACAGTACAGATGGCTGAGTGATGGAGTCGCTCAATAGCTAGCAGACCCGCTAGCCATGAAGAGTTGCTTCAGTGCAATCTCAATAAAAAAGAATAATATTAAAAGCTTCATTAAAAAATATAGATGCACTATTAAAATAAACTAGGCAAATATCAGGTGAACAATAGCAGATCCGTGGGTATTGGTTTGCATAGGTATCACTACACACTGAAATGTTTAGCAGACCATATAACAATATTATTCAACATCCACACCAATTTACTACGGTTTTAAATATAAACACAGACTGAGGGTTTGTCTGATTCAACTTTCTTGTCAATAATATTCGTCTCCTACTGAATTTGAAACCCCAGGTAAGCACAGGTAATAAAGAAATGTAAAACAAATAAGTCAATGTGCGTGGCCAGTTAATTGAATTTCAGAATTCAAAGTTAGATAAAATTTCTTCTCAATTTGCTTTAATTAGTGTTCTTTTTTCTTTCAACTCATGCTTCGCAGTAATCCGCCTCCGTAGTCGTCACGTGATTGTAGAAACTGCGGGGGTTGGGGGGAGCAGGGAGGCGGCTGGGAGAGCCACATCCAACCGGAATTGGGATGGGCGGACTTGTCTCTTCAAACTATTTATTGCGCTGGTTCAAAACAGAGTCCAGTGAGTCCATACCGGAGACGCGAACTGGCTTCAAAACAGTCTCGTAGCAGCTATCTATTCTAAGTTGTTTAACAACTCGATCGTTGACGACAAAAGGTACTGCATTCTGCTTCTGTACAGAAGTTCGACGTCGGCAACGATGCCTACCGACATCGCTGGCAATTTGGTATGTTTTTAGATTACACCGACGTTTGGCCGAGAGTCGTCATGCGTCGGCGTAATGTAAAAAGACCAATTTGCCGTCGGGTATGTCGGGGTACGACGCCGAACGTCGGAATGTTTCACGGGGGTTGTATCAGTTTGTTTATAGACAGACAGTACATTAGTATATAAAAATACATGTAAACATGTGTTTTTTCAGTTCCAAAGATGTTCAGAGTGTGTCTTATCTTCATCCTATCGCTAAGCGTTGCAAACGAGGCTTTGACGGTCGCTGTGTACGACAATCAAGCCAGCGGCTACGGTCAGCTAAAATGTTACTTCACACAGCTAACTGCAGATGGCACCGACCTGACAACTAAGTTGAACACCTGCAACAAGCGCTACTGCTTCAAGGGTGTCCTCACCAGCAGCGGCGCCAAGGGCATCGGGGAGCTGTACAACTGGCCAGTGAAAGCCGGCGACGCCATGCACGGCTGCGTTAGCTCCTTCGATCCGCCTAGCGATAAGGTGCGCAACTTCTACGTGGCCGGAACTGTGCTCCTGTGCGACAAATCTGACGGGTGTAACTGGTGATTGCGCGAACTGCTCCAAATTGCGTCAACTGAATGACTGACAGCCCCCAATATATGATACAATAATTCTCCTTGAAAGCAATCTATACAAAAAGGTCTTATAAATGGACTAACGATAACAACTTTTAGTAAGTGGAAACACAAAACATTGTTCATTTCTGGTTTATTTTTAGTCTCTTAAAGTAAGAATTTAAGTTGTTCTCGATGCACACCGTTAACAAATGAGCCAGTGCAGCATCCCAACACCCGCCGACGCACACTACGTCGATGGACTTCAATTCGGCAAATACATGCAGGTGTTTTTACATTACATCGACGCATAACGACGTTATGAATCTTCCGAAATTCGGTTAGATGTAAATCAATAGATTTAGAAGCGACTCTGATTGACGTTGAAACGTCGGTCGAAGTCACCGACGTCGGATTATGCTGTACGGTGAGTGCTTTTTACACAACGACGTTGAGCTGACTTTGGTGAAAAAATAAACGAATTGCGGTTTTTCTACATTGTACGTCGATCGCGGCATAAGGTACAGTGTGTAAAGGTACCAATTTGCCATAAACTTATCGACGTTAGGCACGTCGACCGACATCGGCTCAATGTTAGATGGGTGATAGCTAAATTAGGGAAATATAAATATCGCTTTATCAGTAAATTCCCGAAAACGGCTTAACATTTTCATCCAGTTTTACATGTACATGTAGCTTTATACAAAAGCAGAATGGCGTGCAAACATGAAAGTTTTTGCAGTACATGTTTATGTTAAATTTCTTACCTGTGCAAATTCTGTCGTTCAGATTAACATAAATACAAAATGTGCATGTTTCGTTGCAGACAATATGTCAGCCCTACATTACTGCTACGGTCAGATAAATACTGGTATGTACATATAACCAGGGGCGTCGTCATGTATTTTATGGTGGGGAGAGACAAAGCCAAGAATTCAACATTACATGTACATGACTATACTAAATTCGTACATGTCCATTATTTGAGAATCGTTGTTGTCAGTGACTCAGTGCTCATGATTTTGGCGCCGCAGGCACTCATTTTGGCGCAGAATTAAGTCGCTTCTTTTTGGCGCCCGGAAGAAAAACCATTGATTTGCCACAACGGGTCACAAGGTGGGGTGGGAGGACAAAGAATTGGCATGTCCCTGTCCCGCATAGCTTTTACACTGGGGGCATGTCCCCCCTGTCCCCCACCGGTGGCGACGCGCCTGCATGTAACAGTGATATAATTAAATAATCTTTAATTGCCAACCTATTGTTGACAAAACGTATTATATTGCAACGAGAGGAAAATTTATATAGTTTCGCTTACTCTACGTACTTTTTGCACAACTTTATTCAATAGTTATAAGCTTTAGTCTCGCTAGAGTTTCACGCACATATGTACATGAATCGGGTGAATCACACGGTAGCCGCAGTTTCCTCATTTCCCTAGGGATAAAGCAATATTTCAAGCGATAAAACTTCTGAATGTACATGTACTGAAACATCTACTGTGTACGACAGTTACTTATAAATCTACAATTTACACTGCTACATGTAAATGCATTCAAGAGACGGCTTCCGGCGGTAATTGAGAAATGCCAAAGCGCATGCGCAGTATACTTCTATCTAGCAACTTGTGGTCGTGGTTATCCAGCATTTGCACTGATTGAAGAGCTTAAAGCCAACAGAAACAATTACATGCAAAGATGAGATTACCGTTGAGAGAACTTGAGACTTGCGCTCAGGCGCGTCGCCACCGGGGGGACAGGGTGGATGTTGCCCCAAAGTGCTACCAAGCCACCGGCATTCACTGGGACTTCGGCAACGGCTGCTCAACCTTCCTTGTGGATACGCGGTCACCATTCGGCAGCAGAGCCTCCGTCAGCATTTTCCATCGCCTCACGCAAGCGGCCCGGCGAATGATGTGTCGCAAGGGGTTCCTGGCAACCGTCGTTTTCATCGATGACTTCCTCGTCATGGCCAGGACGAAAGCCGAGTGCGACAGGGCCTACCACGAGCTGCGCAACCTGCTCACCAGGCTTGGCTTCACCATCAACGAGAAAAAGTCGGTGCCGCCGACGACAAAGCTGCGATTCCTTGGCATTGACATCGACACCGTGCAAGCCAGTCTTACCTTCCCAGCCGACAAAGCCGAAAAGCTTCAGCTTCTCCTTGACACCTGCCTCTCGCGGAGGAGCCTGTGCAAGGCGGAACTGCAGAAGCTGCTCGGGCACCTCAGCCACCTGTGCACTGCCGCCCAGCACGGGTGAACTTTCCTGCGGCCGCTGATCGTGCTGGTCAACAGCCTGGCGCATCCGTCCGACAGGGTCGGCGTCACGGAGGAGCTCCAGTCGCAGCTGAGGTGGTGGATGACCGCGTTGAGCACGCTGCCGCCTAGAGCTGCCTGGCCCTCGCGTCGGCCGGCGCTGGAGCGATTGAGTCTGACGCCTGTGACATTGGAGGCGGTGCTGTGCTGCATTTCGTCGACAGAGAACCGGTTTGGCGATTTACATCGACTGGCAGTCCGACTGTAATGGCGCGTTCAAGGAGCTGCACATCAACCTCAAGGAGTGCGCCGCCCCGCTGGTTGCGATGGTTATTTGAGAATCTGTGCTGTCAGTGCTCATGATTTTGGCACTGACATAGCACAGAACAAAGCACAGAAAAAGCTATGGGGGGCATTCCAATGCTTTGTCCTCCCCACCCCACCTTGTGACCTCGTTGTGGTAATCAATAGTTTTTCTTCAGGGCGCCAAAATATAGCACCATCAGCGCCGAAATGATCAGTGCCTGCGGCGTTAAAATGAGTGCTTGCGGGCCGCGGCGCCAAAATTGTGCAGCGGCGCTAAAAAGGAATGCCCATGAGCTGCAGCGCCAATTAAATGAGTGCCTGCAGCGCAAAATGAGTGCCTGCGGCGCCAAAAGGAGTGCCAGCTGCAGCGCCAAAATGAGTACCTTACGGCGCCAAAATGAGTGGCTGCGTCGCTAAAATGAGTACCTGCGGCGCCGAAAAATTGCGCTTACAAACACGATTCTCAGAATAATGGAAATGTAGGAATTTAGTCATTTAAATGTGAAGTTCTTGGCCTTGTCCCCCACCATAAAATCCATGGCAACGCCCCTGCTTGCGCTACTCAAATGCTTTAAGGGCTAAGATCAATGCAATTGCAATGCAACACCAATTGTTTCGCTACGAAGTGCAAGTACTCTATTATACGGTGGAAAAAGAGAACAAATGAAATACTATTTTTCGCCATTGATAAATAATGAAAACCTAAGCCAAAATTTTCAAACATTAGCGCGAAAAATAGTAGATTTTTATTTAAAAAATTGTTAAGATGTTTGATCAGAAAGTTTAAATTTCACGTGGCCGCCGTTTATGAATTCGATCGACTCTGACGAGTAGTTGATGCATGAATAGAGCCTTCGCGATAATTTGTCTATTTAGAACAAATTACAAGAATTACAAGACTACAAATTACATTAGAACACATTCTCAAGCTTTTCGAAATTTATCTACATCAAAGTGTACTATGGGAATTAAGCAGCTCAGTAAAGTTCTTTGCGATTCTGCTCCATCCTGTGTAAAGGAGGGCGATCTGAAGAATTATTTTGGTAGGTTAACCGTGTTCTTTCAATGCTTTCTTAAAACATACAGGCATAGTTCCATGCACTCTTAGTCTTAGCTGTATAATTAATACAAAAGACGTGTTTTATGTTTTTTTAGGTTAAGTATGTGATGGACTTACACCAGTAGGCCTAGTGCAACCAGAATTTTGTTGAGGGGGGCAGATTCTGGAGGGTAAAGACCCAGAGGGCAAGGGGTGGCTAAGAGGGTGTGGCTCTCTATTTTGGCGCAAAATTGCTTGGTCCTCCCTTTGATTTTTTTCTGGTCTCCAGTCTCCACCTAAGTCCTAAGGGGGGGGGGGCAACCCCTCTATCTAGACTAGGCCTAGATGGTTGGTTAATAGTCAGTGTGGTCAAGGTAAGGACAAGGTGGTATATATATTATAGAACCATTACCACAAAAAAAATTTCCAGGGGTACATAGGCAAAACACATTGAAAATTAATTAAATAAAATATAAAAAAGAGTACAAACTTCTTTAATTAATCAATAGACAAATTTAGAAGCATAAAATATATTATTAGGCCTATACTAGTGACTAAGGAAAAAAGAAAGTTAAATTGTATGCAAAGCAAAGCATGTTGCAAAAAGGTGCTCTAGAATCTAGATATATATATTATTATGTACTTAACTCATCTAACTCATACTCATATACTTAACCTAAATATATATAATTTTTAGAGAAAACTTGTATATTAGCCATTGTAAAGTTTGGTTATATATCTATGACTAGTTTTGACATCCTAATTTTGGATCCTAGGCCTATGCTTAATTGGCCATCAAGGTTTTTTTAAAACTAGATACTATAGTATTATGTTATACTATTTTTAGTAACTATAACTTTATATTAAACCTATCAAAATTAAAATGTTGCTATTGTGAGTTTTTTTGTATTCTTAGGCCTATACTATTTTACTAATACCACTATATTGTTCTATGATTTGTCTTTGCTTTACTAAAAATAAGATCCTACTACCCATGATGGAATTCTTGCACAAAAGTTGTTACGCATTTGTGTGCACTTGTCAAATTTGTGCGCATTTGTGTGCTGAAAAGGGGCCTACTTGTGCATTCTCAAAGGTATGTACACACTCGGTTTCAAGAATATTTTCTCTAAAAATGTAGCATTCAAGCTACTTTACACTTGAAGTACAATTTTAAAAAAAATTGTAAAATAGAAGAATTGAAAAACTAGAAATTTCATTTTTAGCATATAGGCCATGATTGCATTATGACTAATTTTTTTATAGCTGGCATGCGCACTTGTGCATTGCTCCAAAAATGTGCGTGTGTTTTCCTTCCCCCAAGCAAGAATTCCATCTTGGCCTACTACTGCAACTACTATCAAGTTGTTTTAAGGCTAATTTCTCTTTTCAAAACAGTTCTACTACTAAGCTATTAAGTTGTTGTGGTTCTCTTTTTCTGATCATTTAATTTCTCATTTCTTTTTCTCATTCTCATTTCTCATTTTCTTTAGTTCAGAAGGCAACATGTATGCTAGGATTTCCTGGTATATAACAAGGATCTTATCATTTTTCAGCATACATCAGGATATATCTTGGTGTATATAACACAATAGATACATTGTTTCAAATGACAATTTTTTTTCTATTGGTGCATAAACTTGGCATACAAATGAGGTCTTGTCATTTTTTCTGGCATTAAACCTTGCATATACTAATACACAATCCAAGCTATAGCTCATTTCTAATTTTTCCAATTTCTAAAATCGCACTAATGTCCTAACTAATTCTGTGTCTAATTTTTGAATGGCTTATTAATTGAATATGGCTATTATCTAAATACAATTTATCCTTGGTAGCTTGGTGCCTGAGCAGCAAGACATTACTACTAATATAAGTCATACTCCTGACGTAAGTTTTAAAATTCAGTAGTCACTATGACATATAATGTCAAAAGAGGGTCTAGGAAGTCAGAATTGCTAACAGTAGTACAAATGACAAATGGTAGCAAATACATGAAAAATTGGCAAAAAAACAATGGCTTTCCATATTCCCAAATGTTGAAAGAGACTGCTATTGCAAAAAGTCAGCCAGAATATATTGGCAGGCATGCAGTATAAGGTCATCAATTTGTCTAAAGTGTATGACTTATCTTAAATGCTTTAGGGCCATCTTTAGTTGTAAAATCATAGGACCAATTCCACAATATAGTTGGTGCATTGGATCACAAATGAATGTTCTTTGCAGCTCCTCAAATGGTAAATTAGAATAGTGATGTTATGCTTGCTGCTTCTGAGGAAATGACATCAGTTCTTAGTGGAGCATCAAGGTCTAGAAAAACAATAGTTTGGCCATTGTTAAGCATTTGCTCATACTCAATTGTCCCTTTTTGTATGCAACATTTGCATCCATAATAACCATTGTGCCCCTTGATACCCTTAAAAAAGTGCCTTGCGAAGGTATCACATATGACATACTGTAGATAAACCTTTAGGTTTTTTCATAAATATACTTTCCTTGCTCAAGGATCTTTAGCTCTTCGACTACAGGATGCAACAAATCTTTAGCTGATCCAGGTTACTTCTCACCATAGTATAGGCCAATCAAAGATAGGATGATAGAATGCCAGACAAAGCAGCAACAATAGGCCAAAATCTACTTACAAAACTGTTATATATTGGTAAGCCATAAACTAGAGGTCGGACGAGCAGAAAATTTTGGTTGGGCATGAAATTTTGTGAAATTTTCAAAGTCAGGCGTGATTGTGATTGTGATCGTGAATTTATATTTGCATACACGTATTTTGAGCTCGTAAGTTACAAGTGTTGAAAATAACAAAACAAGAAAAGAAATATTTATAAATTGATAATAGCTACTCGGTAATGCTGTCAAGTCAACAAATTTAAAATTTATTACTCTTTAACACATTTGTGTTCACATATTTTGGTAAACCAAGTAGAAAAGTTATACTTCTAATAAAAATGTAATAAAGCGGAAATTCACGACTATCGTGAATAGGTTTCAAGGAAATAATGATCATGATAAAAATGGTCATGAATTCACGAAATTGTGATCACAATTGTGATCATGTCCGACCCCTACCATAAACACACAATAGGGTTGATATGTCATCTAATACAACAACATGTTCCAAAGCTCAAAAAACTTCATTGATACCTTGTTCAATACCAAAGTGATAATACTTTCCTAGAGGAACATCTATGACTTTACCCTTGGATTGTAGCAATTGTAGCTTGGATAATTTTTTTATGAACTAGGGTTTGCCAGTTCTAGTTGACTTCTAACTAATAATATTTTAAAAAGTTAAAACTAATAAAATCTTAAATAAAGATTTCTATTTCATATCTATAAGTTTATAAAACACTTAATGAGTGACTATAACACTAAGAGGGGTGCTATAGTATACACTACAGGGGCGCCATAATATACACCAAGAGGGAAGCCATAGTATATACTACTGGGGTGTTGTAATATAGGCTAAGAGGGGCGCTATAGTATACACCGAGCAAGCTGACGGCAGATGTAGTGAGGACCTGAACTTAAAGTACAAAGTTAGCGAGGTGACTTCTATGCTTTTGTTTTCTGGTATTACTGTCTTTTTTCCTGTTTTGGATTTAATCACTTTGTAAATTCAAAGCATCATAGTTCATAATATTAATCATATTTGGGACTGCCAGCCCAAAGGAAAAGGGGCGCCATCATGGACAGCCACGGGGGCCCTACTGCTTTAGGGTCACTACGTTGCCCCTGATTTGCAGACAATAAAATGCTTTAAATTGACTCATAGGCGACTTGTACCGTGACATCTTGATCAAGTTTTCTAGAGTCACTTCTTTCCTTTTGGTGCCATTTTCATCCGGCAAATCCAAACATTTCTACTGTTAGTAGGCTACAGAAGGCCGCAAAAATGAGCTTAATAGACTTTCCTTACACTTTTTGCACCAAGGCCGAAAGGTAGCCATTGATGCCAGCATGTGCCTCTACCAGTTTCTAACCGCTGTTCGCCAGGACGGCGGCAATCTGACTAACGCCGATGGTGAAACTACATCTCACCTATTGGGCATGTTCTATCGAACTATGCGTATGATTGACAATGGCCTTAAACCTGTTTATATATTCGATGGCGCTCCGCCTCAGATGAAATCTGGCGAGTTGGCTAAGCGTCAGGAGAAGCGAGACGAGGCTGAGAAAGCGCTTGAACGGGCGCAAGAGGTTTGTAAAAGGGAGAGGGGTATTCCTAAAGAGTTGATTGTTGCATTCTATTTTAGTAAGCACTTTGATTTTGGGATTATAATCCAAAAATGTCACGCGATCTTTTTGATTAGTCTGGAGGTAGAAATCCTACAAAGTAAATATAGATTTGCCTCAAATATCATGGATTTAGATGTGTCTCAGATTCACTAAATTTAGATGTTAGATACCCTAAGATCTAGATGTTAGACAACCTGTAGATCTTAGACTTTAGATAACCTGTAGATCTTAGACCTTAGATAACCCGTAGATCTTGACGTTAGATAACCTGTAGATCTTGACGTTAGATAACCTGTAGATCTTGACGTTAGATAACCTGTAGATCTAGATGTTAGATACACTATAGATCTGGATGTTAGATAACCTGTAGTTCTAGATGTAAGATACACTATAGATCTAGATGTTAGCTACCCTATAGATCTAGATGTTAGCTACCCTATAGATCTAGATGTTAGCTACCCTATAGATCTAGATGTTAGCTACCCACCCCAGAGTGAAACATTTATTCCCAATCACCCTCACTTCCCAGGTGGAAGACGCGGAGGAAGCGGAGCGCATGTCCAAGCGCCTGGTGAAGGTGACGAAACAACACGCGGCAGAATGTCAGCGACTTCTCACCCTGATGGGCGTGCCCTGGCTTCAGGCGCCGTCAGAGGCGGAGGCGCAGTGCGCGGAGCTGGTGCGCAGCGGTCGCGTCTTCGCTGTAGGCACCGAAGACATGGACGCGCTGACATTCGGTGCACCGGTTCTGTTGCGTCGGCTTACATTCAGCGAAGCCAAGAAGATGCCGATTCAAGAGTTCCGACTGGACAAGGCGTTGCAGGAGATGAGCATGACTCAGGAGCAGTTTGTTGACCTGTGCATCCTGCTTGGCTGCGACTATTGCGACTCTGTTCGCGGCGTCGGGCCGAAAAAGGCGTTGGAGTTTCTGCGAAAGTATGGCGATATCGACAATGTGCTCAAGCATTTGGACAAGGACAAGTATCAAGTGAGTTGCCTTTTAAGTGTGTCTTTGTTCCATCGCTTTAGAGATTCTCAAACTGTGTCTTTGTTCCATCACTTTTAGAGATTCTCAAAGTGTGTCTTTGTTCCATCGTTTTAGAGATTCTCGAAGTGTGTCTTTGTTCCATCACTTTTAGAGATTCTCAAAGTGTGTCTTTGTTCCATCGTTTTAGAGATTCTCGAAGTGTGTCTTTGTTCATCTTTTAGAGATTCTTGAAGTGTGTCTTTGTTCCATCGTTTTAGAGATTCTTGAACTGTGTCTTTGTTCCATCGTTTTAGAGATTCTCAAAGTGTGTCTTTGTTCCATCGTTTTAGAGATTCTCGAAGTGTGTCTTTGTTCCATCACTTTTAGAGATTCTCGAAGTGTGTCTTTGTTCCATCGTTTTAGAGATTCTGAAGTGTGTCTTTGTTCCATCACTTTTAGAGATTCTTGAAGTGTGTCTTTGTTCCATCGTTTTAGAGATTCTTGAACTGTGTCTTTGTTCCATCGTTTTAGAGATTCTTGAAGTGTGTCTTTGTTCCATCGTTTTAGAGATTCTTGAACTGTGTCTTTGTTCCATCGTTTTAGAGATTCTTGAACTGTGTCTTTGTTCCATCTTTTAGAGATTCTCGAAGTGTGTCTTTGTTCCATCGTTTTAGAGATTCTTGAAGTGTGTCTTTGTTCCATCGTTTTAGAGATTCTTGAAGTGTGTCTTTGTTCCATCGCTTTTAGAGATTCTCGAACTGTGTCTTTGTTCCATCGTTTTAGAGATTCTCGAACTGTGTCTTTGTTCCATCGTTTTAGAGATTCTTGAACTGTGTCTTTGTTCCATCACTTTTAGAGATTCTTGAACTGTGTCTTTGTTCCATCGTTTTAGAGATTCTTGAACTGTGTCTTTGTTCCATCGTTTTAGAGATTCTTGAACTGTGTCTTTGTTCCATCGTTTTAGAGATTCTTGAACTGTGTCTTTGTTCCATCGTTTTAGAGATTCTTGAACTGTGTCTTTGTTCCATCACTTTTAGAGATTCTCGAACTGTGTCTTTGTTCCATCGTTTTAGAGATTCTTGAACTGTGTCTTTGTTCCATCACTTTTAGAGATTCTCGAACTGTGTCTTTGTTCCATCGTTTTAGAGATTCTTGAACTGTGTCTTTGTTCCATCACTTTTAGAGATTCTCGAACTGTGTCTTTGTTCCATCGTTTTAGAGATTCTCGAACTGTGTCTTTGTTCCATCGTTTTAGAGATTCTCGAAGTGTGTCTTTGTTTCATCACTTTAGAGATTCTCAAAGTGTGTCTTTGTTCCATCGTTTTAGAGATTCTCGAAGTGTGTCTTTGTTCCATCACTTTTAGAGATTCTCAAAGTGTGTCTTTGTTCCATCGTTTTAGAGATTCTCGAAGTGTGTCTTTGTTTCATCACTTTAGAGATTCTCGAAGTGTGTCTTTGTTTCATCACTTTAGAGATTCTCAAAGTGTGTCTTTGTTCCATCACTTTTAGAGATTCTCGAAGTGTGTCTTTGTTTCATCACTTTAGAGATTCTTGAAGTGTGTCTTTGTTCCATCGCTTTTAGAGATTCTTGAACTGTGTCTTTGTTCCATCGTTTTAGAGATTCTTGAACTGTGTCTTTGTTCCATCGTTTTAGAGATTCTTGAACTGTGTCTTTGTTCCATAACTTTTAGAGATTCTCGAAGTGTGTCTTTGTTCCATCGTTTTAGAGATTCTTGAACTGTGTCTTTGTTCCATCGTTTTAGAGATTCTTGAACTGTGTCTTTGTTCCATCGCTTTTAGAGATTCTTGAACTGTGTCTTTGTTCCATCGTTTTAGAGATTCTTGAACTGTGTCTTTGTTCCATCACTTTTAGAGATTCTCGAAGTGTGTCTTTGTTCCATCACTTTTAGAGATTCTCAAAGTGTGTCTTTGTTCCATCGTTTTAGAGATTCTCGAAGTGTGTCTTTGTTTCATCACTTTAGAGATTCTCAAAGTGTGTCTTTGTTCCATCGTTTTAGAGATTCTCGAAGTGTGTCTTTGTTCCATCACTTTTAGAGATTCTCAAAGTGTGTCTTTGTTCCATCGTTTTAGAGATTCTCGAAGTGTGTCTTTGTTTCATCACTTTAGAGATTCTTGAAGTGTGTCTTTGTTCCATCGCTTTTAGAGATTCTTGAACTGTGTCTTTGTTCCATCGTTTTAGAGATTCTTGAACTGTGTCTTTGTTCCATCGTTTTAGAGATTCTTGAACTGTGTCTTTGTTCCATAACTTTTAGAGATTCTCAAAGTGTGTCTTTGTTCCATCGTTTTAGAGATTCTCGAAGTGTGTCTTTGTTCCATCACTTTTAGAGATTCTCAAAGTGTGTCTTTGTTCCATCACTTTTAGAGATTCTCGAAGTGTGTCTTTGTTCCATCACTTTTAGAGATTCTCAAAGTGTGTCTTTGTTCCATCGTTTTAGAGATTCTCGAAGTGTGTCTTTGTTCCATCACTTTTAGAGATTCTCAAAGTGTGTCTTTGTTCCATCGTTTTAGAGATTCTCGAAGTGTGTCTTTGTTTCATCACTTTAGAGATTCTTGAAGTGTGTCTTTGTTCCATCGCTTTTAGAGATTCTTGAACTGTGTCTTTGTTCCATCGTTTTAGAGATTCTTGAACTGTGTCTTTGTTCCATCGTTTTAGAGATTCTTGAACTGTGTCTTTGTTCTATAACTTTTAGAGATTCTCAAAGTGTGTCTTTGTTCCATCGTTTTAGAGATTCTCGAACTGTGTCTTTGTTCCATCGTTTTAGAGATTCTTGAAGTGTGTCTTTGTTCCATCGCTTTTAGAGATTCTTGAACTGTGTCTTTGTTCCATCGTTTTAGAGATTCTTGAACTGTGTCTTTGTTCCATCGTTTTAGAGATTCTTGAACTGTGTCTTTGTTCCATCGTTTTAGAGATTCTTGAACTGTGTCTTTGTTCCATCACTTTTAGAGATTCTCGAAGTGTGTCTTTGTTCCATCGTTTTAGAGATTCTCGAAGTGTGTCTTTGTTTCATCACTTTAGAGATTCTCGAAGTGTGTCTTTGTTCCATCGTTTTAGAGATTCTCGAAGTGTGTCTTTGTTCCATCGCTTTAGAGATTCTTGAAGTGTGTCTTTGTTTCATCGCTTTAGAGATTCTTGAAGTGTGTCTTTGTTTCATCGCTTTAGAGATGCTCGAAGTTTGTATTTGTTCCATCGCCCTAAAATTCTTCAATTGTGTCTAAATTCATGTCATTCTTTGTTTCGAAATTTAAAAATTCTTGCTTTTAGAAGATCATTGGCTGCTTTTGTACTTTTGAACAGGAATTTCTCTCAGTCCTGATCAGATGGATCTGTCAGATAATTAAGTTATGATGGAATTCCTACTCACACAGATGTCAGCGCTGTGAACTTTATCTAATAAGCACTTTCTTCTCTTTCTGTTAGGCATGCATATTTTGATATTATTATTTCCATAGTTAATTTACCCAGCACAGCTCATTTTTGTAATTGCTTTTTTGCTGGAGCTGCAGTTTAGGATGGCGAAGAAACGTGACTGTTTTTTGATTCAACTCACTTCCCGACTTGCTTGCGCTGAATTGCTCTCAAGTGCTCTGCTATTGAATAGCTCTACTGGGAATGGAACACTCGAAAACCCGTCAATCAGTTATTATTCTAGTGAACTTTTTTATTAATACCTGTTGACTCCTACAGTTTAAAAACATTTGTTCAAATTTTATAAATCTACACATTAAGAGTTTAAATGGGAATCGCGTCCGAACCTCCCCTGAGACTCGAACTCCGAACCTCTCCTAAGACTCGAACTCCGAACCTCTCCTAAGACTCGAACTCCGAACCTCTCCTAAGACTCGAACTCTGAATCTCTCTCCTGAGACTCGAACTCCGAAACTTTCTCCTGAGACTTAAACTTCGAACCTCTCCTAAGACTCGAACTCTGAATCTCTCTCCTGAGACTCGAACTCCGAACCTTTCTCCTGAGACTCGAACTCCGAACCTCTCCTAAGACTCGAACTCTGAATCTCTCTCCTGAGACTCGAACTCCGAACCTTTCTCCTGAGACTCGAACTCCGAACCTCTCCTAAGACTCGAACTCTGAATCTCTCTCCTGAGACTCGAACTCCGAAACTTTCTCCTGAGACTTAAACTTCGAACCTCTCCTAAGACTCGAACTCTGAATCTCTCTCCTGAGACTCGAACTCCGAACCTTTCTCCTGAGACTCGAACTCCGAACCTCTCCTAAGACTCGAACTCTGAATCTCTCTCCTGAGACTCGAACTCCGAACCTTTCTCCTGAGACTTAAACTTCGAACCTCTCTCCTGAGACTCGAACTCCGAACCTCTCTCCTGAGACTCGAACTCCGAACCTTTCTCCTGAGACTCGAACTCCGAACCTCTCTCCTGAGACTCGAACTCCGAACCTTTCTCCTGAGACTCGAACTCCGGACCTCTCTTAAAACTCAAACTCGAAGCTTAGGTATATAGAGTCAGAGTTCGAACTTCTGAAGTTCAATTACTTAAAAAAACAGACTAATTACTCGCACGATTCGAATCCGCAGGTGCCAGAGAACTGGCAATACCAGGAGGCCAGGCGGCTATTCGCTAAGCCGGACGTTACACCTGGCGACACTGTCGAGCTGAAGTGGTCCGAGCCGGACGAAGCCGGCCTCATCAAATTCCTAGTTGAAGAGAACGGATTTAACGAGGAACGAGTCCGCAGCGGGGCTAAGCGGCTGCTCAAAGCTAAGCAGACAACAGTTCAAGGTCGCATCGATTCCTTCTTCTCCGTACTCCAGCCGCCCGCCGGCCAGCAGTCTGCTTCCGGCGGCCAGAAACGGAAGTCCCTGGCCGAAGCTGGCAAGGGCCCGGCCGCTAAGAAGAAGGCTGCAGGAAACTCGTCTTTTAAAAAGAGAAAGTAAGAACAGTTTTTATTGGAATCGGTTTATCTGCTTCTATCAAACTATTGTTAAGCTGCGCGCGTAACTAAACGCATATTCTATTTTATCATAATTTGCACCCCATATGATGATCCCATATAGTAATCGTTTAAAATATCCTATGAGAATCTTACCAAAAATCTCACTGTAAAAATCTTCTCATGAGAATCTCGCATGAATATTTCTACAAAATCAATTATGCATCACTGAGATTCTCCCAATAACCACTGAGATTCTCCTCATCACCCTGAGATTCTCCTCATCACTCCTGAGATTCTCATCATCACCCCTGAGATTCTCCCAATAACCCCTGAGATTCTCCTCATCACCCCTGACATTCTCCTCATCACCCCTGAGATTCTCCCAATCATCCCCGAGATTCTTCTAATCGCCCCTGAGATTCTCCTCATCACTCCTGAGAATCTCCCAATCACCCCTGAGATTCTCCTCATCACCCCTGAGAATCTCCCAATCACCCCTGAGATTCTCCTCATCACTCCTGAGATTCTCCCAATCACCCCTGAGATTCTCCCAATCACCCGTGAGAGTAAAAACGAGCGTAAAAATGGATGAACCGTATATTAACTATCCCGGTTTAATTATTAAACCTTATTATTATTGCTTAATTAATTTGGTAAATTTATTTAAATTAATGCTAATATTTTTTTATAATCCATTTCTACTTGCAATTTTCTGCTTGCTATTGAAAGTAGCGTTAGTCAATTAAGATTACCGAGCATTTAGGTAATATTTTAATATTGCAAAATGCGATTAAACTCAATTGCTGCCCATCTCACGCATGTACAATTGTATACTTTCATTAAAAGTGCTTGATAAGTTGACATAAAAACATAAGGCGTTTCTAACTCTTTTGTATCAATATCAAATTCCTTCTTTTAACAGATAACGATATTATTGAATTTTAATTATTTTTATGATAATAATAATAATAATAATTGATTACATCTGCCCTAAAAGGCAGATGTGCAACCGACAGCTCAGCCGCAGCTATAATTGCGCGGCACATCTGAAGGCTGCGTACGGCTGTTCAGTCCAAGGACTGGGGGGTCGCCACACACAGCCTCAATTACCCCAGCTAATGCTGGCACCCATTTTACAGCTGGGTGAGCTGGAGCAATGCAGAATGAAAAGTGTCTTGCTCAAGGACACAAATTGTTCCAGTGGGATTCGGCAATCGAACCCCCGACCTTTAAGTCGTGACCAAGTCGAGCAAGTCGTGCTCTGACCACTAGGCTACAACCCCCTAGGTTACTAGCCTACAAGTCTACAATGCGACTTACATGTAACAGAAACCCTATAGAAAATTAACGCAACTTTGGGTAAACGGCAGGGGTAACTATGACTGTCTTATTAAGGCAAAATGCCTCGTTATCTACTTAGTACTTTGGTATTTATTTAGGTTGGAATTTTTGCATGAAGTGTCGGATCGGCCGACTGTTGCGACTGTTGCCCCTCTGCCCCCAACCTGATTTGAAGGCTTATTCCCGATTAAACCAGTGCACTCGTGCGATAAATATTTGCTGAAGTCAACAATATTCTCACCAGATTTCAATGAAGAACTGTAACTGACGTAGAACAGTAGAACTTTTATTATGAAATATTGATATTTTATGACTATATAAAAAGTCCCTCTATGTCGAATGCATATTGAATAAAATTTAGGCCTAATATAATCCTGTCACTTCTTGTCATCTCGTCTGATTTAGCTGTTACCTGTCGACAACATTTTTAGTCCCAGTGATCCTTTTAATCCTTACGTCCATTTTCTTTTTGAATGTAGGATTGTAGGTCTTTAATTCCTTTAATTCTCCCGGTGAGGCATGTCTCGCCTTTTATTACAATGCCCTGCGGCAGCGTTAATCCGCGACTTCAAGAACTGTCATCATCGTCCGTATGCATAAGATAAGTATAGTACTGCATTAAACATACCGGCCACCAACTCTCACTAAAGGTTCCAATGATGGAAGCTGTGCATTGTTACCTATTTACATGTTTACTGCATGGCCGTTGATTAAGAGCGAAAAAATTATTCAAGAAGTTGCTTCGCGTTGAAATAGATCTGTACATAATCTAGCTGCGTTCATGTAGATCTTTTTACATTATCAAACTTGATGCATGATGCTTTTAGCTTCATGGATTTACATCTGTACATGACCTACTAACTCAGTGCATATATGTCGATCTGTACATTATCTAGCTACATTTGTGTACATCCGTACATTTTTTGTTAAAGGATGTACATGTGGATCTATGCATAATCTAGCTGTACATAAATGTAAATCTGTATATGACCTGAATTAGCTACATTATATATGTAGATCTGTTTAAATTAGCTACACATTAGCTACATTAGCTACACATTAGCTACATCAGCTACACATTAGCTACATTAGCTACACATTAGCTACATTAGCTACACATTATCCACATTAGCTACACATTAGCTACACATTAGCTACATTAGCTACACATTATCTACATTAGCTACACATTAGCTACATTAGCTAAACCTAAATTAGCTACATTATATATGTAGATCTGTTTAAATTAGCTACACATTAGCTACATTAGCTACACATTAGCTACATCAGCTACACATTATCTACATTAGCTACACATTAGCTACATCAGCTACACATTATCTACATTAGCTACACATTAGCTACACATTAGCTACACATTATCTACATTAGCTACACATTAGCTACATTAGCTACACATTATCTACATTAGCTACACATTAGCTACATTAGCTACACATTATCTACATTAGCTACACATTAGCTACATTAGCTACACATTATCTACATTAGCTACACATTAGCTACACATTAGCTAAACCTAAATTAGCTACATTATGTATGTAGATCTGTTTAAATCTAGCTATAGATATATGTAAATCTGTACAAGACCTAACTACATTTATCCATATCTGTACATAACCTTAGCTGCATTTCTGTAGATCACATAATCTAGTAGCTATACATTGATGTGTTAATATGTACATTACCTAACTAAATGTATCGATATCTGTACGTAACCTTAACTGAATGTAGTGTACATGTAGATCTGCTCATTATCTAGCTATAATTAAATTAGTATACATGTATGTTCATGTATATTCTGTACATTAGATTACAAGTAGACTTATAAGTATCCAAGATATTAAGAAGCAATGCTAGCTACATGTATATGAAATATTTAGCTCTCCCATTCATCTACAAGCCTATACTCAATGATATACTCAAGGAATAGCCTGTTTAGACAGTAATTACTCGCATGCAATGAAAAACTGCTTGCAAAGGTTACTTTAATTACTGTTTTGTTACGAATACGTCAATCCCATATGCATGCAGGTAGCTTAAGTACTTTTTTACAAAGGCGACCCCCTTCCCCAACCAAGCAAGCAGCACTGCGTCAATGTCTCACTCGATCCCGTAGCTTCAACCTCTAAACAATCCCATTAATCTCCCTCATCTCCCCTCTAGCTGACGTGCTGCCGTCATCTCCTGCCTCAGATCCCATTGGCCCGAGCCCATTGTAACCAATAAGCGGTCAGATCCAAATTTTATGTCTCTTTAAAAAACACGTGCGCAACGCGACCTCCTGGATTCAGAAAAATTGACTGCAATTTTTTTGTCTAGACCTAGTTTAATAGCCGCTATAAATCATTAATGACGTCATCAACTGCGGCAGCGCCACCATGGATGATGGTGTTGTTTTTGGCTGGCGGTGTCCTTGCAGGTGTCCTCCTGGTGCTTGGCGTGCTGCTCGTGTGCAAATTCTGCTGCGGCCGCGAAGCTGGACCGGCTGCTCACGGCTGCTTCAGCGGGGCTGCGGGCAGTGGAAGGTAACAGCGTGTACACCTTTTTGATTAATGGTTTGCATGGATACTCTTGACCCCCCTATCAGTGACACTTCACGGGGATGCTTGACCCCACAATCAGTGACACTTCACGGGGTTGCTTGACCCCCCTCCCCAAATCAGTGATGCACTTCACGGGGATGCTTGACCCCCCAATCAGTGACACTTCACGGGGATGCTTGACCCCCCAATCAGTGACACTTCACGGGGATGCTTGACCCCCCAATCAGTAACACTTCACGGGGATGCTTGACCCCCCCAAATCAGTGACACTTCACGGGGATGCTTGACCCCCCAATCAGTGACACTTCACGGGGATGCTTGACCCCACAATCAGTAACACTTCACGGGGATGCTTGACCCCCCAATCAGTGACACTTCACGGGGATGCTTGACCCCCCAAATCAGTGATACACTTCACGGGGATGCTTGACCCCCAATCAGTAACACTTCACGGGGATGCTTGACCCCCCCAAATCAGTGATACACTTCACGAGGATGCTTGACCCCCCAATCAGTGACACTTCATGGGGATGCTTGACCCCCCAATCAGTGACACTTCCCGGGGATGCTTGACCCCCCAATCAGTGACACTTCACGGGGATGCTTGACCCCACAATCAGTGACACTTCACGGGGATGCTTGACCCCCCCCCCCCAAATCAGTGATACACTTCACGAGGATGCTTGACCCCCCAATCAGTGACACTTCATGGGGATGCTTGACCCCCCAATCAGTGACACTTCCCGGGGATGCTTGACCCCCAATCAGTGACACTTCATGGGAATCAAGCGCCCTTTATACATTAAATTAGCTTCTAGTGCGCCTAGATATATTTCCCAATGCTAATCTTAAATCCTTTGATAACCCAGTCTAATTTATTCTACTTAAAACTACAGAATCCAATTTCAGAGCCGTTTGATGTTTCTCCATTAACTTTCCCATTAATCCTGGGATTTCTGTTGCACACGAGGCCGATTTCCCATTAGACTAAAATGTACTGGTTTGCTACACGGGAGAATGGCGTCGCGCAGTGCTTGCTGCACTGTTAAACATTGACACTGTCACCCAAGACCCTGGATAGAAAATGTAGCATTTAAAGTAGTATTGGCTGCCTCAGATATCAACTCCAGGGTTGATACTACATTTAGTTAACCGCAAGCTATAACTGATTCCCAGTGCCTTAACTCTATCCTCTCCCTCTTTACCCTCTCCCTCTTTCCCCTCTCCCCTACCCTCTCCCTCTTTACCCTCTCCTTATTTACCCTCCTTATTTACCTTCTCTCTCCCTCTTTACTCTCGCCTTATTCATCCTCTCCATCTTTCCCTCTCCCTTTTTACCCTCTCCCTCTTTACCCTCTCCCTCTTTAACCTCACTCTCTTTACCCTCTACCTCTTTACCCTCCCTCTATTTACCCTCTCTTTCTCTTTACATGCTCCAAAGAGTCTACTTATAACATAAAAATGTGAAAAAATCTGTCTCGATCTCTTGCGTCTGTCTCTTTGTGACGCAAAAGTCTTTTTTTCATAATGATAATGACAAATCAGAGGCTAATTTCGCTTGTAAATTGGTTCTAAATATTTCCAAGATTAATTATTAAAAGTGACTACACAGCATCGTCAACTGGTTTTTAGTAGCTCGTATGCATCCTTTTATCATCTTATTTAGTGATGTGTCTGCCTTTACGTGAATTTAGGGGGAAATTTAAATTAAAAACATCGAAATTATTTTAATTTATTCTGACACGTAACAGGCACTTTTTCTGTCTCTTTAACATTCTAGTGACCGCATTAGCACTATCACTCCAGGACTGTCACTCTCGGACAGGACTGTCACTCTCGGACAGGACTGTCACTCTCGGACAGGACTGTCACTCTCGGACAGGACTGTCACTCTCGGACAGGACTGTCACTCTCGGACAGGACTGTCACTCTCGGACAGGACTGTCACTCTCGGACAGGACTGTCACTCTCGGACAGGACTGTCACTCTCGGACAGGACTGTCACTCTCGGACAGGACTGCCACTCTCGGACAGGACTGTCACTCTCGAACAGGACTGTCACTCTCGGACAGGACTGTCACTCTCGGACAGGACTGTCACTCTCGGACAGGACTGTCACTCTCGGACAGGACTGTCACTCTCGGACAGGACTGTCACTCTCGGACAGGACTGTCACTCTCGGACAGGACTGTCACTCTCGGACAGGACTGTCACTCTCGGACAGGACTGTCACTCTCGGACAGGACTGTCACTCTCGGACAGGACTGTCACTCCCGGACAGTACTGTCACTCCAGGACTGTCCCTCCCGGACAGGACTGTCCACTCCAGGACTGTCACTCTCCCACTGTCACTCTCTCACTGTCACTCTCTCACTGTCATTCTCCTACTGTCACTTTCCCACCGCCACTCTCCCACTATCACTCCAGAACTGTCACTCTTTCACTGTCACTCTATCGATAGCACCTTCACTCGGGCAGTGTCCAATGCTGTCTCAATCTGACACAATAAATTTTTACGATCATAAATCTGTTAAAAAATAAAAAAACAAATATTTTCCAATGAAAATAATGGCACGCATTCGATTTGATCCGTTGTACTTTAATCCCCCGTCTCAATCCCGCATCCATCTGTTTCTACCCTCGATGCGCTCTGAACAATCCAAACTGACAAAAAAATAAGCATTCAAAAATCACGTGGCCACAAATTTGATGCACTTTCCAAGCTGCCACAGGGCGCCTTTTCTGTTCTCGGCCTGGCACAGCCATTGTGACACAAGCATTAACAGGCAAGCCCGGCCGAGATGGCAGGGTTGCCAAGCTGAGCAGAGGGAAAAGAGACAAAGAATATCCTGTGACGTCAATTGGCTGCCTCTGTACTCCAACCGTGACTCCACCCGGCACGAAATTCAAATATTTGTCTTTCTTTTCAGTGCCGGAGGGGCAGAGAAGAGAAACAGGAGACAGATTAAAAATCCTTGCTCTTGCCAGTTCCTAATTGAATTTTTTCGGGGGCAGAGCCTGCAGGTGTTACCTTCCTGTGTCAGAAACATCCGCTTATAGAACCTGCTGCCCTGACATATAACTCCCTAAATTCCATGTTACATCATCCTTCTTCTCACGATATTAATTTTCTTGGACCTTATTCTGATCATCCTCGTCCTCAAATTCCTCATCCCCATAATTCTCATCCTCATAATCCTCATCCTCATAATCCTCATCTCCATAATCCTCACACTCATAATCCTCATCCTCGTAATCCTCATCCCCATAATCCTCACACTCAATCCTGATTCTCACAGACCTCATCCTCACAATCCTCATCCTCATAATCCTCATCCTCATAATTCCCATCCTCAAAATTCTGATCCTTTTAATCCCTATACTCAAAATCCTCATCCTCACAAATGAGCAATACCCAGAAGGCTGCTCATCATCTCAATAATCCCTTTATTCCCACAATCCTCTTCATTCAAATTGCCATAACAACAAATTCGAGTTCCTGTCCTCGCCCCGCCCCTCCCCCCTTCGCCGCAGCTCGACCGAGCACTCAATCTGTCTTTATTTTTTCCTCGTCATCCGTTTCTCCCGCCCAAAATTTAACGACCAAAAGCTGGGCGCTTGGCGTCCCGCTGGTCATTCGCATGCGGAGACGGGGGGGGGGCTGAATTATTCATGACTCCGATGCGGCAGTTGGATATATGGGGAGCTCAGCTCGCTGCTGACTCAACTCAAAATGAGGCTGGTCCAGTTTCAGAACTAGAAAGCAGAGAGCCGGACTTAGACGACTAATGCGACCATCTGCTTCGCCCCGTGAGAGCAACCCTGGGCTAAGGCGTCCCCTCTTCCCAAATGCCCCCCCCCCTATTTATCCTCTCTGCCGCACTGCATTCTCGTCTGTCATCATCTCCCGGAGACTATATTTATACATTTTCATTCAGTGCTGACCGAACTGCGTCACAGGAAACAATTTCATTTAGTTAGTTCACTCTCATCTTTGTTCACTCTCATCTCTGTTTACTCTCATCTCTGTTTACTCTCATCCCAGTTCACTCTTATCTCAGTTCACTCTCATCTCAGTTCACTCTCATCCCAGTTCACTCTCATCTCAGTTCACTCTTATCTCAGTTCACTCTCATCTCTGTTCACTCTTATCTCAGTTCACTCTCATCTCTGTTCACTCTTATCTCTGTTTACTCTCATCTCTGTTTACTCTCATCTCTGTTTACTCTCATCTCTGTTTACTCTCATCCCAGTTCACTCTCATCTCAGTTCACTCTCATCCCAGTTCACTCTCATCTCAGTTCACTAGCATGAAAAATCAGAAGCCCTGGACCCCAGTCCACAGCTCGGCCATCAGTCATTAATCTGTTTATCAGAATGTCACAGAATTCTCTCTGACCTCCATCCATCACTGGCTTGTATCCGCCTAGCAATGAAAAAAAAGATTATTAATACGTGACCAGTTGTATCTAAATGTTCATAGCAATATCAATAACTGCAGTGGACTCTGATCACATTTTAGTTGGAAAAGAATCTTTAGCCTATAAGTTGCGTGTGACTAACCATATACCATGGAAATCAGCAATTAATAATTCACAACGGTGCGCTTATTTTTAGCGCTCCTACCTTGCTTATTTTACTGTATGTTTATAAACTATTTTTAGTTGCAATAACTAAATATGCTGCAGGCGTTCTATCTTCATCAGGTTCATATGAGTTTCTTAACTGAACGTTTGAAAAAATGATTAGTATATTTCAACTAGATAGATACCGAAAAACCATTTTTAGTATATGGACTAGCAATCAGCGCCCCCCCCCGTTTGGGGAGGCGAAAAAGAAAGGAATGGGAATTTTTTGAAATGAAATAAATATAGGTTTTGGCCATTTACAGTCATCAGACTTTAAGGAAAATGGTGTTTAAAGAAAAAACCATCCGCCCGGTAAGCCAGCTATTTCGGCTTCGGTAAGAAGCATCAAAGCTTCTGAGCAACCCCCAATGAGCTCTTCAACACATTTTCATCTCAGCAATTCCCCCATGAGCCTTGACATCTCAGCAATTCCCCCATAAGCCTTGATATCTCAGCAATTCCTCCATGAGCCTTGACATCTCATATATTGCCCCATTAGCCTTGACATCTCAACAATTCCCCCATGAGCCTCTGACATCTCAGCAATTCCCCCCATTAGCCTTGACATCTCAGAAATTTCCCATGCGGCTTTTATGGTTGTCAAGACGATTCTTTTAAATGTGAACCCAATTAAACCTGCGGGTTGACTTTCGTCACCTTGATTTAAGTAATTAATTAACCTTCATGTTTATTCATTCCTTCATTGCCGATGGTAAAATGTTATTTGATCTGAAAACTTTGAAAAAAATCTGTTCAAATAACCAACGTAACACAGACAGTGGCGCAAGTCGCAAGGCAGAGGCAGAGAGACAACATCTCATAGTCAGTGTCCAATTGTAACATGATCAGGGGTCTGTGGAAGGCTTTTTGCCGGTGAGAGGCCAGAGTTCCAGTTCCACAGATCCAAGTCGCTAAATTTTTTAAATTTGTTTATGATAATAAACTTCAAAACTTTATTAGCAGGGCTACGCCGCTGCATAAAAGATTTTTATTTCTATTAACTATTTTTATATATTACATGTATATAGTAACTCATTTACAAAACTGTGAATTCTTGTCCCAATTCAGACGGAAGAGCAGCTTGAACTATAATTTCGAGAGTTCTATGGCCATACCGCACGAGCTGGACTCAGACTACTGCTCAGCCGCTGAACCTCTGAGAAGAGGGTGAGTTTCATATGGCTCAAATGGGTTCACCTTGCTACCCTGGAAGTGTGATAGAAATATAGGATCATGTGCCGGACATGAAAAATCATATGTTAGGTATACTAAGATGATGTTTTCGGTACAAATTTGATAATTACATGAAGGAAGGATAATGTAATACGTACATGAATTATCATGCGATAAGTACCTGAAGGATCATGTGATAAGTACATGAAGGATCGTGTAATATGTACATGAATTATCATGCGATAAGTACCTGAAGGATCATGTGATAAGTACATGAAGGATCGTGTAATATGTACATGAATTATCATGCGATAAGTACCTGAAGGATCATGTGATAAGTACATGAAGGATCGTGTAATATGTACATGAATTATCATGCGATAAGTACCTGAAGGATCATGTGATAAGTACATGAAGGATCGTGTAATATGTACATGAATTATCATGCGATAAGTACCTGAAGGATCATGTGATAAGTACATGAAGGATCGTGTAATATGTACATGAAGGATCATGCGATAAGTACCTGAAGGATCATGTGATAAGTACATGAAGGATCGTGTAATATGTACATGAAGGATCGTGTGATATGTACATGAAGGATCGTGTAATATGTACATGAAGGATCATGTGATAGGTACATGAAGGATCATGTGATAGGTACATGAAGGATCATGTGATAGGTACATGAAGGATCATGTGATAGGTACATGAAGGATCATGTAATACGTACATAAGGGATCGTGCGATAGGTACATGAAGGATCATGTGATAAGTACCTGAAGGGTCATGTGATATGTACATGAAGTATCATGTGATATGTACATAAAGGATCATGTGATAGATACATGAAGGATCATGTGATAGGTACATGGAAGATCCTGCGTTAGGTATATAAAGGATCATGTTATAGGTACATAAAGGATCATGTGATGGGTACATGAAGGATCATGTGATAGGTACATGAAGGATCATGTTATAGGTACATGAAGGATCATGTGATATGTACATGAAGGATCATGTGATAGGTACATGAAGGATCATGTGATAGGTACATGAAGGATAATGTGATAGATACATGAAGGATCATGTGATAGATACATGAAGGATCATGCGTTAGGTATATAAAGGATCATGTTATAGGTACATGAAGGATCATGTGATAGGTGCATGAAGGATCATGTGATATGTACATGAAGGATCATGTGATAGGTACATGAAGGATCACGTAATACGTACATAAAGGATCATGTGATGGGTACATGAAGGATAATGTGATGGGTACATGAAGGATCATGCGTTAGGTATATAAACGATCATGTGTTTGAACAGACAAAGGGCCATGCCCCCAGCCTAGAAAACCATCTCATTTTGCTGGGACAAATTTTAGCAATCAAACTGTTGCACAAAAAGCTTTGATAAAATTGTAATTAGAATTACGTTTCCCTTTCAAAGGATAAAGACCAAATTGACAGTTTAGATTTTTCAGTCTCTTTGATGTTGGTTTTTGTAATCAAATTGATACGAAATTAAAAGGAAAAAAGCAAAAAATGTTTTTTTTAATTTGAAACCAGTTTGTTGAATTGCGTACGGCCCGATTTAAATGAAATAATTAAAAAAGCGCTCACTCTCTTGCAAAAAATTATTCACTGTACTTTCGTGGCGGTCATAAATTAGTAAAACAGCACCTGTTAGCCTGCAGAGAAATTTTAATTCCGAGAGAGAAGACTCAAGAGTAGCTGTGCTCAAAAAATAGTAAACACATACTCGTACAAGTAATGTTGCATTATTGATTAGGCTGCAGATGCTTTTTTAGAATTTTGTTTCTCTTCCTTGACGATGAATTCTCTGGATAATTCAACCTCTTATTGCTCCATGCTGACAGCTCGTGTTTTTATCCTTCCCCATGCTCTCCTTCCCCATCCTCTCCCTTCCCCATGCTATCTCTTCCCCATCCTCTCCCTTCCCCATGCTATCTCTTCCCATCCTCTCCCTTCCCCATGCTATCCCTTCCCCATCCTCTCCCTTCCCCATCCTCTCCCTTCCCCATGCTATCCCTTCCCCATGCTATCCCTTCCCCATCCTCTCCCTTCCCCATCCTCTCCCTTCCCCATGCTATCCCTTCCCCATCCTCTCCCTTCCCCATCCTCTCCCTTCCCCATGCTATCCCTTCCCCATGCTATCCCTTCCCCATCCTCTCCCTTCCCCATCCTCTCCCTTCCCCATGCTATCCCTTCCCCATGCTATCTCTTCCCATGCTATCTATTCCCATGCTATCTCTCTTCCCCATGTTATCTCTTCCCCATGCTATCTCTTCCCCATGCTATCTCTTCCCCATGCTATCTATTCCCATGCTATCTCTCTTCCCCATGCTATCTCTTCCCCATGCTATCTCTTCCCCATGCTATCTCTTCCCCATGCTATCTCTTCCCCACGCTATCCCTTCCCCATGCTATCTCTTCCCCATGCTATCTCTTCCCCATGCTATCTCTTCCCCATGCTATCTATTCCCCATGCTATCTCTTCCCCATGCTATCTCTTCCCCATGCTATCTCTCTTCCCCATGCTATCCCTTCCCCATGCTATCCCTTCCCCATGCTATCCCTTCCCCATGCTATCCCTTCCCCATGCTATCTATTCCCATGCTATCTCTCTTCCCCATGCTATCTCTTCCCCATGCTATCTCTTCCCCATGCTATCTCTTCCCCATGCTATCTCTCTTCCCCATGCTATCCCTTCCCCATGCTATCCCTTCCCCATGCTATCCCTTCCCCATGCTATCTCTTCCCCATGCTATCTCTTCCCCATGCTATTTCTTCCCCATGCTATCTATTCCCATGCTATCTCTCTTCCCCATGCTATCTCTTCCCCATGCTATCTCTTCCCCATGCTATCTCTTCCCATGCTATCTCTCTTCCCCATGCTATCTCTTCCCCATGCTGTCTATTCCCATGCTATCTCTTCCCCATGCTATCTCTTCCCATGCTATCTCTTCCCCATGCTATCTCTTCCCCATGCTATCCCTTCCCCATCCTCTCACTTCCCCATGCTATCCCTTCCCAATGCTATCCCTTCCCCATGCTATCCCTTCCCTATGCTGTCCCTTCCCCATGCTATCTCTTCCCCATGCTATCTCTCTTCCCCATGCTATCCCTTCCCCATGCTATCCCTTCCCCATGCTATCCCTTCCCCATGCTCTCTCTTCCCCATGCTATCTCTTCCCCATGCTATCTCTTCCCCATGCTATCTCTTCCCCATGCTATCCCTTCCCCATCCTCTCCCTTCCCCATGCTATCCCTTCCCAATGCTATCCCTTCCCCATGCTATCCCTTCCCTATGCTGTCCCTTCCCCATGCTATCCCTTCCCCATGCTATCCCTTCCCCATGCTATCCCTTCCCTATGCTATCCCTTCCCAATGCTATCCCTTCCCAATGCTATCCCTTCCCAATGCTATCCCTTCCCCATGCTATCCCTTCCCCATGCTATCCCTTCCCCATGCTATCCCTTCCCCATGCTATCCCTTCCCCATGCTATCCCTTCCCCATCCTCTCCCTTTTGCCTTCAACATTTCCCATTCGCCCACAGGTCGCCAACGGCAGCCTGGGATGAAAGCGAAGACCGGCAGGAGGGCGCCGACCAGCCTGACTGCGACGACGAAATGCCAATAGACGACATTGTGGCTCAGTTTAAAAACTCTATGGGTGAGTCAGCCATTGTGCCGTAGTTTTCTCGGTAGTTATCATATGTTGTAGTTTTCGCATCCCGTTCTAACCTTTCACGTTCTATCTCTCCTGTTCTTTCTCTGCCATTCTATCTCTCCCCATTCTATCTCTCTCCATTCTATCTCTCTCATTCTATCTCTCTCCATTCTATCTCTCTCATTCTATCTCTCTTCATTCTTTCTCTCCCCATTCTATCTCTCTTCATTCTATCTCTCCACATTCTATCTCTCTTCATTCTATCTCTCCTGTTCTTTCTCTGCCATTATATCTCTCCCCATTCTATCTCTCTCTATTCTATCTCTCCCCATTCTATCTCTCTCAATTCTATCTCTCCCCATTCTATCTCTCTTAATTCTATCTCTCCGAATTCTATCTCTCCCATTCTATTTCTCCTATTCTATCTCTCTCCATTCTATCTCTCTCCATTCTATCTCTCTTAATTCTATCTCTCCCATTCTATTTCTCCTATTCTATCTCTCCGCATTCTATCTCTCTCCATTCTATCTCTCTTCATTCTATCTCTTCCCATTCTATTTCTCTTCATTCTATCTCTCCACATTCTATCTCTCCACATTCTATCTCTCCACATTCTATCTCTCCACATTCTATCTCTCTACATTCTATCTCTCCCCGTTCTATTTCTCTTCATTCTATCTCTCTTAATTTTATCTCTCCGCATTCTATCTCTCCCATTCTATCTCTCCCCATTCTATCTCTCTTAATTTTATCTCTCCGCATTCTATCTCTCCCATTCTATTTCTCCTATTCTATCTCTCTCCATTCTATCTCTCTCCATTCTATCTCTCCCATTCTATCTCTCTACATTCTATCTCGATCCGCATTCTATCTCTCCCATTCTATCTCTCTCCATTCTATCTCTCCGCATTCTATCTCTCCCATTCTATTTCTCCTATTCTATCTCTCCCCATTCTATCTCTCTTAATTTTATCTCTCCGCATTCTATCTCTCCCATTCTATTTCTCCTATTCTATCTCTCTCCATTCTATCTGTCTCCATTCTATCTCTCCCATTCTATCTCTCTACATTCTATCTCGATCCGCATTCTATCTCTCCCATTCTATCTCTCTCCATTCTATCTCTCCGCATTCTATCTCTCCCATTCTATTTCTCCTATTCTATCTCTCCCCATTCTATCTCTCTTAATTTTATCTCTCCGCATTCTATCTCTCCCATTCTATTTCTCCTATTCTATCTCTCTCCATTCTATCTCTCTTCATTCTATCTCTCTTCATTCTATCTCGATCCGCATTCTATCTCTCCCATTCTATCTCTCTACATTCTATCTCTCCGCATTCTATCTCTCCCATTCTATTTCTCCTATTCTATCTCTCCCCATTCTATCTTTCTCCATTCTATCTCTCCCCATTCTATCTCTCCCCATTCTATCTCTCCCCATTCTATCTCTCTTCATTCTATCTCTCTTCATTCTATCTCTCCGCATTCTATCTCTCCCATTCTATTTCTCCTATTCTATCTCTCCCCATTCTATATGTCTCCATTCTATCTCTCTTCATTCTATCTCTCCGCATTCTATCTCTCCCATTCTATTTCTCCTATTCTATCTCTCCCCATTCTATCTGTCTCCATTCTATCTCTCTTCATTCTATCTCTCCGCATTCTATCTCTCCCATTCTATTTCTCCTATTCTATCTCTCCCCATTCTATCTGTCTCCATTCTATCTCTCTTCATTCTATCTCTCCCCAGTTAAAGGTCACCACCTGCCAGCAAAAGCTCGCCAAGCAACAGTATCAGTATGTAAATTATGTTAAATTTCACCCCAAATCTTGAAAAATCTCACCTCGAATCATGAAATTTCTCACCCCATATTATGAAAAATCTCACCCCAGATCATAGTGCAATTGTCAGATATTGGCATCACTGAATGAGCCATGAACTGCTAATGCATCTCATCTTTATTTCGAACCAACCCTATTCAATCTAATGATCTACTCCACGCTTTTGCATAGAAATTGCATTATTTATCTGCAATTATTCATTGCCAATTTTTTTAGAATCGAAAAAACAGCAGCATTATCAAACTGCCGTTGCCATGGAGTTAACAGCCTCCCTGATGGAGAACTCTTTAGCCAGCACTTCTGCATCAGAGTGAGCGCATTTGTAATGCTGCATATGGACTGACTAAATGCAGCGCCTTTTTTCGAAAAACCTTTTAGCATAGCCAGATGCATTGGCTTTTAGTGCAGTTATTATTTGACCTTTAATGTGCGTTTTAGTCTCCTTTGAGTCTTCGATTCTCTCTGTTCTTCCACTTCATTATGGCCCAGCGTTGAGTACAATATCGAATAAAATGTATTGGAGCTCGTTCTATTCATCTGTCTCTCAACACATTTCCGACCCTCTCTCTTACCCTAGCTCAACCTCTATCTCTCACTCTCTCACCTTATCTCACCCTTTATATCTCACCTTATCTCACCCTCTATCTCATCTTATCTCAACCTGTCTCTTATCTTATCTCACCCTTATCTCTCGCTCTCTTACCCACTACCTTTCTCTCTATCTCACCATCTATCTCTTACCTTATCCCACCCTCTACGATATCTGACCCTTTATCTCTCTCCATCTTTCACCTTATCTCACCCTCTATCTCTCACCTTATCTCACCCTGTCTCTCATCTTGTCTCACCCGCTATCTCTCACCTTATCTCACCCTTTATCTCTCACCTTATCTCACCCTGTCTCTCATCTTATCTCACCCTTATCTCTCGCTTTCTGATCCACTATCTTTCTCCCTATCTCACTCTCAGTCTCTCATCTTATCTCACATTATCTCACCCTCTATCTCTCAGACTAGCTCACCCTCTTAGGCATTATTCAAAACTTTTTCACCCGAAGCAGGAAGCTCATTGTTTATTCAGCCTTTGTTTCAACTCCCGGCCCACTCACTCGACTATTTCTCAATCACATCCGCCACTTCCTCTTGTAGCAATCCCTGCTTCCCAACTGGCATTGCGTGTCACAGTAAACACGAGGGAAAGTTTTGTCAAAGGAAATTTCCCAACGCAATCTGAACAAACAGTGGCCATAATTCCGCTCAGATGCCTAGCTTCCCCGCCTATTTCAGACTTCATTCTCACTTTTATGTTTGCGCTTTCATTCTGCTTTCTCCGTACAAACGGACAGAAGTTTTCTGACAAAGGTAAACAGGCAGCAAAGCTCAAACAAAATCTGCGAGTCTTCATCAGCCAAAAGTGTTGCGGCTAATTCCGTACATTCTGTACTTTAGTTATAACTTTGGCTAGGGGCGTAGCCAGTGGGGTAAGTGAGGGTGCGGGCACGACTCCGTCAATGGGCCTGCCAAAAACTATGGTGCCCCCCTTTGTGCTGGCGCCTCTGGTGCTGGCGCCTCTGGTGCTGGCGCCTCTGGTGCTGGCGCCTCTGGTGCTGGCGCCTCTGGTGCTGGCGCCTCTGGTGCTGGCGCCTCTGGTGCTGGCGCCTCTGGTGCTGGCGCCTCTGGTGCTGGCGCCTCTGGTGCTGGCGCCTCTGGTGCTGGCGCCTCTAGTGCTCCCGATTAAAATAGTGTAAATGTAAAACAATCAATCAATTATTTGAAATTTTTGAACCCTTGCATCAGCGCTCGCCAGCAGTTGTCGCAGCCGCACTATCGGCTGTCGCCTCGAGTTTCGTCGCGCGGCGTCGCAGAGCAGCTTCCGGCGCCGCATCAGCGTCCGACATCGACTCCGACGCCTACCCAGACGCCGACGCCGACCCCAACCCTGGTCGCCAACATGTCGTCGACGTCGACTTCGCCGCTGCCGCTTCATCCCGGACCGTCGACCGAGCAGTACAACGTCGTCGTTGGTCGAAGTCGTCGAGCTGGCGTACTGAGAGCCACTTCGGAGCGAACTGCGTCTTTGTATTCTCCACAGCAGCAGCAGCAGCAGCAGCAAGTTGGCCGTCATCCTTCTGCGTCGCTACTGGCCGCGCCCAGTAATTCACCAAACAGCCGAAAGGCGTTCAGTTTCGACGCTGAGTGCATCGAGAATCCCAACGCCAAGGAGCGGCGTGACAGTCCGCCAAGTGTAGTGCGATATAACGACACTGGCAGTCTGGAGGAGGTCCAGGATAATCAGCTAATGCTGGACGAGATCCCCGATGACGAGCTCATCGGAGCGGGCAGCTATTTTGCTCAGCAGCGGCGCTACTTGCCAGTTTACTACCAGGAGGCTCCTCCGGGGCCGTTGGGCGTCGGCTGGCAGCAGCAGCAGCAGCAGCAGCTGCATCACCATCGAATGCGGCTTCCACTGGTTGCTGCGGTGTCTGACACAACAGGACGCGATCCTCGACAACTCTGGCGCCTGCGCTGCAGCTTCGAAGCGGCGGCCGGCGGCGGCGAGCCAGCAGCTGTAGCAGCGGAGGCCGCGATCGCACCGGAGACCGAGACGCGACGTCAGCACTTTCGGCAGGCCGGCCTCGCTCGGCGCAGCCAGAAGGCCAACGCGAGCGGCGAGACGAGTCTGGACAGCTTTGAGACGGCGACAACCGATCCGGAGGTAGAGCCAACCTCGCGGTCCAACTCTAGCGGGCCGGGTCACAACACTACGACTAGTTTTGAGTCATCAACTGGCGCCGACTCGCACACGGACTCAACTGGTGGCGGCGCAGGCGGCGGTGGAGGCGGCGGCGGTTCCAGCAGCGGCAGCCGGAAGCTGCAGCAGATGCAGCGGGACTCCGGCTACAAGAGCGTGGAGTCTCAAGGCGCTAGCGGCGTCGTCGGAGTCGGAAAAACCCTGCCAGCCGTTTTGATCGGCCAGCATTCTCTTCGACTATCGTCGTCGCCTAGGCAGACCCCTCAGCAAAGCCAGTTGTGCCAGCATCCGCTGGTTGAGAAGCAGAACTCGCCACTGCTGCCGCCAGGAGCCGTCTCGCTGTCACCGCAGCACCTGCAGCAGCAGCAGCAGCGGCAGAGGTCCCTGCCAGCGAAGCCCGCCCTGGTGAAAAGCCAGCAGCAGGTGCTGCAGCAGGCCAAGCGGCAGCAGCAGTGCCAGAGGTCGCCAACGCTAATCGTGACCCAGGCTGACCCGGCAGTGCCGCCGGATTCCAGAGCGTCAGCCAGACGACGGAAGTTCAGCGAGGACCGACGCCGGTTCAGCCCGCAGCCGCAGCCGCAGCCGCAGCCGCAGCCGCAGCCGCAGCCGCGCCATCATCCTCTGGAGCTTGACAACGAAGAAGAGCAGCTCCGAATGGAAATCGAAGCACATCTAGACGATAGCGGTGACAGCAAGGCTGCGGTCTTTGATAAATTTTTCAACCAAGGTGAAATGCAGCAGCAGCAGCCGCAGCGGCGTCAAAGTCCGCGTCTTCAACGCGACTACAGCATTGACGAGCGCACCAATGCTATTTTCAACGAGTTCTTGAAAGTGGACGAGCAGGATGAGCAACCGCAGTTGCAGACGCAGCAACACCTGCACGGTCGGTTGAAGAGATTTGAGACAGACCGCTCGGACTACCGGCCACCGTCTGGCGGTCGGGCTTCTCCGATGAGTCAGCGAAGTCGCAGCTACAACGTTGACACTCCGCCGTCTCAGCAGCTGTACTATCATCATCAGCAGCAGCAGCAGCAGCAGTGGGCTCATCAGCAGCAACCACCGACCAGCTCTCGTGGCTACCTCAGATTGCCACCCGGTTCGACCGGTCACTACCTGACTGTCATGCGCGAGCAGCCCAGATAGAGAGTGAGTAGACGGAAAAGTCACAACAGCTAAAGTACTCGCTAGAACTGGACGCTATATTTACACTCTCAAGAAAGTCCTGATTTCTGCGGCAACAATGCATTAGCGTGATTGCATGCATAAGAATGTTGTCATTGCAAGTTCCTTCAAGACAATTATTTTAATAGAAAGATTACACCTGGAAACATATTAGAACCATTAGAAGATGCCTCACTGCCTGAGGATCAGGAGCCACGCGGGTAGCCGGAGAATGGACGTCACCCCACTAGTGAGCAGTGTCTCACTAGCTGTTCCCTGAAGGGTGGTTCCGGTGTCTTTTCCAATCTACGGTTGGCGGGCCTAATTAAGCATCAATTTGGGGATTCACCGTTAGCCAAACCCCTCCGTAGGTTGCCATTAGCAGCAAAAGTAATTTTGCCGTAAATTCGGTTGGTAATATGTTACGTATTTGAGGCGTCCTTCTACTTTAAATTGTCTATGGTCTTGCACAAGTGTTGCTTCTGCCAGCCAAGTTAGACCAACCCAAAAGCTGTCCCTTTGCTTACTGTCTAGAATCGACGAGTCCAACCATAGACAAAGTGCCTTCATGCAGAAAGGGGGAGTGGCCCATCTTAGCGTAACTATATAGAATCTGTGGGCCAACCAAGTTGAGAATCTTGCTATGACATTCTTCTTTGTGCTGATGTCTATTGGGCAAGACCGAATGTACAGCTTTCAAATAACAATTCTCAACTTTGTTTGGCTTCACGATCAACTTGGCTGATGATTTTACATTCGCTAGAAAACTGACGGATCTTGCCGTTGCATCTTTTGCCAGTTTACAGAGAACTTAATGATTGACAGATATTTTCTCTTCCCCGTTGTTGTTGAATCTTATAAAAATCGCTTCGATTTAACAAAATTTACTGCAAAAATCTATTTTTGGCCGTTCCTATTAAAATATGTTGAAAGTGGCTTGTTCTCGTGCATTTGTGTTGTCATTGAACTAATACTACTACACCTGTGCAACACCTAATTTACGTTTTGTCTTTGAATTTCTGTCTAAGAAATAACTGATATTTTTTCGTATAATTTCCTGTTTTAAAAGCTTTATGAATTTTTTGAATAAAAAGTCTAAAATACTGTACATTTGTCTTCAATAATATTCAATATTCTGCACATGAATAGCCGCCATTTAAAGTTTGTATTTTGCGCCTTTTGCCCCGAAAGAATATAAAATATATTTGTGTGTATTTTTCTGTTTTGTGCAATAAAGTAAATCACTTCGGAACTTTGGAATATTTGTTTATTTGAGTGCCATGACTCACAAATGTTTGCTTCAGAAATGCAATGATCAAATGTATCCGTAGAGACTTCAGGGCAAGGGTAGACACTTCAGGGTAATTCTATAGACACTTCAAGGCAAAGAGTAGACACTTCAGGGTAATTGTATAGACACTTCAAGGCAAAGAGTAGACACTTCAGGGTAATTGTATAGACACTTCAGGGTAATTGTATAGACACTTCAGGGTAATTGTATAGACACTTCAGGGTAATTGTATAGACACTTCAAGGCAAAGAGTAGACACTTCAGGGTAATTGTATAGACACTTCAAGGCAAAGAGTAGACACTTCAGGGTAATTGTATAGACACTTCAGGGTAATTGTATAGACACTTCAGGGTAATTGTATAGACACTTCAGGGTAATTGTATAGACACTTCAAGGCAAAGAGTAGACACTTCAGGGTAATTGTATAGACACTTCAGGGTAATTGTATAGACACTTCAGGGTAATTGTATAGACACTTCAGGGTAATTGTATAGACACTTCAGGGCAAAGAGTAGACACTTCAAGGCAAAGAGACACTCCAGGGCAATGAGAGACACTTCAGGGCGAAGAGAGACACTTCAGGGAAAAGGAAGACAATTCAGGACAAAGAGAGACACTTCAGGCCAAGGAAAGGAACTTCAGGACAAAGAGAGACACTTCAGGGCAAAGAGAGACCCTTCAGGGCAAAGAGAGACACTTCAGGGCAAGGGCCTGCACTTCAGGGCAAGGAAAGACATTAAACGGCAAGGACAGACACTTTAGTGCAGAGGTAGACACTTCAGGGTAATGGTAGACACTTCAGGCAGGGGTAGCCACATCTAATAGCAAAGGACTCTTGGCAAGGTTAAATGCGCTTCGGAGCTGGGATCAGCAAACTTCAGGGCAGGGAAAACAAGGTCGCCCGAATTATAACAGCTCACACAAACCAATGTCCGTGAGCACACTCAAGTACGCGAGTACTAATGCCTCATTCTGATTAGAAATAACTTTCCGATTAATATTGAAACGAAGTTGATTGCAGATAGAAACCGATGCAAAATATCGATATCAAAATGCCCAAAAATAGTCGTAGTACGAGTAAAACACGATCTCTTGGACCCGCGAATGGTGAAGGAGTTCGAAATGCGATAGTCCAGGCTAAGCAAAATTTAATTTCATTTCGACTGCTCTAGACTAGATCGCCTAAAACTCGATCCAGTTTCCCTAACTGCATTGGGGCTAGTCGTTCAGGCTTCATCACCTATCCTAAAGGCCGAGGGAGGAGTTATTTAGGGAGGAGGAAATGGAAGACTGCACAGCAGTGTTTTTTTTTTCGCTATTGATTAGTACCCGAATTGGGGTATCAAGCCTCTGAGTAGTACCCCATTTTGGAGGAGTAATACCCCATGAAATTTCTAATTTTGCCTCTGTAGTTTACTTGAATTCTTATAAAAATTGATTCTGGCGCAGTCAAATAACTTAATCAAGACTATATTTAGAGTTAAAACACAGCTGCTAATGTTTGACTGCATTCTTGTGTCTTTCGTTGAAGGCTGAACAAGCTAGATTTCGAAATTTCAAGTAAATTAGATGGCGTTTCAGTATCGCAATCTAATCTAAATCTAATTCTAATTAGATCAGTTTCCAATTCCAACCCTCTCTCACTTTTAGAGTTTTAGCCTGACAGTCTGACTCACCACACGAGTGGATATACCTTAGTACAAAGACCCATACCAGCCCAGTCAGAATTTTAATTGAACAGCAAATTTTAGAAAAAAGCTTAACTTGTTTGAATTAAAGTCGAAAAAATAGTACCCCATTCTGGGGTATTAATGGGCAAAATAGTACCCCAAATCAGTTGACTAATACCCCATGGGGTACTAATTGGGGTAAAAAAAAAACCTGCTGCACAGGCACTGCTATGCGAGGAGTAAGCCCGTATCTATAGCCAGTAACAACTCACTCTCGCTGTCACTGCCAGGTCATCGGGTGTATTTACTTTTACTCTGAATTCGTCTTCTGCTCTTCCCCTACTCGCGATTGCTGAATGCTTCCAGGCTTCGGGTTGGAGCAATGGTAAAATTATAGTTTAGGTTATACAAGTAACTGCGAATTCAATGCATTGCTACTCAAGCTCATATACTGAAGCTGCTATTGATTTCCTAGTGGGCACAATTAAACCTATGGGATAATACGGGCATAAACCATGAGAGATAAAAGCGTCCTTTTGCAAAATATCTTGCACTGTTGAGAGTCTCCACATGTCTGCTACTGTATTCACTAAGTGGAGAAACTGTCTGTCTGTCTGTCTGTCTGTCTGTCTGTCCGTCTGTCTGTCTGTCTGTCTGTCTGTCTGTCTGTCTGTCTGTCTGTCTGTCTGTCTGTCTGTCTGTCTGTCTGTCTGTCTGTCTGTCTGTCTGTCTGTCTGTCTGTCTGTCTGTCTGTCTGTCTGTCTGTCTGTCTGTCTGTCTGTCTGTCTGTCTGTCTGTCTGTCTGTCTGTCTGTCTGTCTGTCTGTCTGTCTGTCTGTCTGTCTGTCTGTGTGTCTGTCTTAGAGTCTTAGTGTCTGTCTGTCTCTTTCTCTCACGCTCTGCAGCTGGTCTACATTCAGAATTTTAACAAAACAGCATTGTTTCGGTTGAACTTGTTTTTGTGTGAACAACTATTCCCAACGACTATGGGCAAGCTCCCCGCTCTACAGATCGCGTATTCCATCGGCTGGTAATAAAAATCAACGTGCGCTCGCTCCAGTTATTTTCCTTACAAAATCTATGCAGACTATGCATAGATAGGCAATTCATGCCAGGCATGATTTTTGCTGAATGTTATTTAGTTTGCGTCAATCCAGAGAGAGGGGGCTGTGATTTGATGTATGAGTGTCAATATGGCTTTAAGTCTAAAGACTAGACAGTTCACGTAGGAAAACAAGCACTTCCTATATACTAAAAATGGGTTGTTTGTGGGTTGGTAGTCCACAGACTAAAAACTTGCTACAGTTTACAATTTAATAATAATCATTTTCTCCACCATGTCTAAATTTCACAACATAGAAAGCAGACTTTAGCAAACACTTTAGAATCTGGGAAGAATAAGTGCGTTAAATTAGATACCTAGTTAGTTAACTAGTTAGTTAGTTAGTTAGTTAGTTAGTTAGTTAGTTAGTTAGTTAGTTAGTTAGTTAGTTAGTTAGTTAGTTAGTTAGTTAGTTAGTTAGTTAGTTAGTTAGTTAGTTAGTTAGTTAGTTAGTTAGTTAGTTAGTTAGTTAGTTAGTTAGTTAGTTAGTTAGTGAGTTAGTTAGTTAGTTAGTTAGTTAGTTAGTTAGTTAGTTAGTTAGTTAGTTAGTTAGTTAGTTAGTTAGTTTATTAGTTAGTTAGTGAGTGAGTGAGTTAGTTAGTTAGTTAGTTAGTTAGTTAGTTAGTTAGTTAGTTAGTTAGTTAGTTAGTTAGTTAGTTAGTTAGTTAATTAGTTAGTTAGTGAGTGAGTGAGTTAGTTAGTTAGTTAGTTAGTTAGTTAGTTAGTTAGTTAGTTAGTTAGTTAGTTAGTTAGTTAGTTAGTTAGTTAGTTAGTTAGTTAGTTAGTTAGTTAGTTAGTTAGTTAGTTAGTTAGTTAGTTAGTTAGTTAGTTAGTTAGTTAGTTAGTTAGTTAATTAGTTAACGAGTTATTAGCGGCCCTTCCCGTCTCTTTGTCGGGTCAGGAGGTGGCAAAAGTTGGTATTATGGGAAAAACTCTATATCATTCACTTAGGACGACCAGTTTTAAGTCTAAAGCATTGAATTCACGGTGGCACCAGTCAGTCAATCATAGGGTTCATGCATCAATTAGCACAGTTGAAGGTGCAGCAGTGCTCACTCAGTTGTCAGGTAGGACTGACCTTCGATCAAAATATATTGGTCCATTGCTGAAGTGTGCATAAATCGGCAATATCCGATTTCATCTTAAGTGGCACATATAAGCCATTGGTCTATTGTGTCTTTTGAGAACTGCTTTTTGGCTGCAGAAAGGGAGCCAATTATTCAGTAAAAAATGAACCGACTAGCAAAGCTTCCTCTTGTGGATTCAGCACGCACAGAAAATGAATTGAACAGGTGCAGGTGCAGTAATCCACGAAGAGCTGCTCTTCAATATTCCGGATGTAACTTACCTATAACACTATGCATGCGGATTTATGCCTTAAAGCCACTCAAAAGAAGACCTTTCAAATGTTATTTTTCGACCTCTAGATGTCGAGATATATTTAGTGAATAACGGAGGGGGTCGTCGATTTAGGGTATTCGGAATAACCCCCATGGTGATCCGGCCCACTTTTAAGGGACTAGCGGTGTTTAACGATGGGATCCCCAGAGTTGCTATGGCTACATATGTACAACTGGGATTTCTTGCCATTAAACAGACAGCCAGATTTACCTAATTGTTTAATTGTTAGAAAGAATAAGGTCAACGGGTCCAAGATAGTTTGCTAGTATGTAGTAATACTTTTACAGTACATCAATTTACCGACGTCGTTGGTGCATCGGAAACGTCGGCCGATATTGCCGACGTTGAATTGCTGTACGCTGGCCATGTGTAGCCAAAGTCCATACTTGATACTGAGTTCGTATTTTTCGTAGATTTTTTCTTCTTCAATTTGCAAATTAGTGGGAAACTAAAAAAGCGTTAGTGGGGACTAACACTGTCAACTTGATTTTTGTTAAAGGGTGGGGTCCACCCGTTGGAAGTTCGTGTTTTAATTGTGCTCCTTGTTGTCCAGCGGATGGTCCCGGATAAATCGTGTCATTTTGGCCTCTTACAGATGGACCAGCCGTTGGTCTAGCTCATGGAACTATACGCGCTCGTACTAATCCCCCCTTTTAATGCTACAATAACCCTGCAGTATATACGGGCCAATTACGAGCGTACATGTTATATACTATACATGTATTTGCATTAAGGTTAAGTTATAAATGTAATTATTCCTTTTCTGCGTTTTTGGTTCGTCTCGCACGCACCGCCCACTCAATCGAAAATCAAATCGAAGAGACGTCTCGAAGTTCCGACGCTATTATTCAATGATCAAGGACTACTCAAATAGAAGAATGGGAAACTACGTTATTGGAAAGTTTTAGGAGGCGATCCCCGTGTATGTGCAAGCGGTGTCGAAACATATTTCAAAGTGGGGGGGGGATATTGTGAGAGGGCACATTGCACATAATTTTTTTTTTAATCTGAGGGCACCCTAACTCCTGTTGTTATGTCAATTTGTGACATTCTGACAACCAGGCCAATATTCTATAAGCCATGTGTTGGAAGAATACTCAGCAACAGTCAAATGTTCAACCCCACTAAGCGAGATGATTTTTTCACTTATTGCGAGTGACGCAACCTACGGCACGCGCAAAGCTTATTGCCGCTTGGGGGTGGCTTGGGTCTGCTTATGGTCCAGGCCTGGACATTAAGCAGACCCAAGCCCAGGAACAACGCCCCGCCACACCAAGCCGATGCTGTTAGTCAACTGAAGGAGCAGCTACAGCTGCGCACTCTGCGCTGGCCTTCTCGGTCCCCAGACATGAATTCCATCGAGCATGTCTGGGACTTCCTAAAACGTAGCATTCGAAAAGAGAATACTTTTTGCGCCTAATGCTTTTTCAGTGAGATTTTACCATAGACATCCATTTCTGCACGCAAAAGAGTGCAAGAATGCCATTCCTGCATGGAAAATCAGCCGACAATGTTGCGGAGAGCTCTACGTCATGCCATTGAAAACGCTTCGGAGCAGCTCCCTCAGGACTTTCTGCGCTGCCTCATCCTTGGGATGCCCCGCAGAGTCGTCGCACTTCTGCGTGTGAGGGGATCCCACACGCATCGCGATTCTAACTGAATATTGCATAAAAAATGTACGATTTTACTACGAGTATTGATAGTCAATCAACTTTCCCTTCCTCGCGGCGGCTTAGTTGCGGAACTTGAGGTTGAATTGTGAGTGAAGTTTTCGAAATTTGGAGGGTGGAACTTTTAACTGTTGCTGAGTATAGCTAAAGTCTGAAAATGCACGAATTTTCAACTGATTCAAACATGCGCTACTGTACTGAACTAATCAATTAATTTATAATTTAGTAAATATCTCAATGAATGAAATTTGCAAGGGCAAGATCAGTAATTTTCTGGATCTCTTGGCTGCCTCCTTCAGTTTCTCTATTGTTTTAGCTGACAGCATTTTAGTGATTTTGGTTGCAGCGCCAGCAGCGGTTTAATTCAGCTTGGGATTTCGATCAGAGACGCCAAATTAAAAAAGCTAAATACTAAACTATAGGGGTCGGCAAACTTCCAGGTCGGCCCGCAAGTCTCTCTATCGGGCCCTTGGGTCCTTTGAATCTTCACAATAGCAATCCAGCCCACTCTATGTTTGTGTCTCTTCTTAGATCTCTTCTCTCTCACATCTCTCTTCTCATATTCTCTCTTGTCCTCTCCTCTCCTCTCCTCTCTCCTGACAAATTTGGAATTTTTTGGCCTGATGAAGAGCCTAGAGGCTTGAAACCGCGGTAGCCTTTATTCAAAAAAATTTAACACGCCGTGACCTCTCTTCTCTCTCTAACTCTATACCTTTCTCCTCTCATCTCCTCACCTCTCTTAGCTGCTCACCTCTTTCGTCTCCTCTCATCTCCTCACCTCTCTTAGCTGCTCACCTCTTTCGTCTCCTCTCATCTCCCTTTTCCTCTCCATTCTCTTCTCCCTTCCCTCCTCTCTCCTCTCCTCATTTATCTCCCTTCTCCTGTCTCTCCTTTTCATCTCTCCTCTCATACACTCTCTTCTCCTTTATTCATTCGCCTCTCCTTTCTCCTAAATGCTCGTATTTCTCTTTTCTATTCCTTACCCTCTCTCCCTCCTCTGGCCCGCAGTCATCAGGACTCCTGGGTCCGCTTCTTATGGGGCCCATGCAGCGGCTGCATGGCAGCGAAGCGGACCCAGAAGGGCATCATGAGCTTGGTTCTCAATCTGGCCCTTGAGGTTAAAAGTTTGCCCACCCCTGCACTAAAAGCACTAGGCTTAGGCACATTTAGAAAAAAACTGTAATGGAATGTACATTCTTTATTCTTACATTTACATTGATCTCCTCTAGTGTGTGGATAGCAACGGTGTCCTCTCGCTCCTGCTTGTACCCTTGCTCCCGAAACTCGAGAAAAGCTAAAGCCCATAAAACCGGCCAACACTTGTTTAAAATTCAAAAAGGGCACTTGCAGGAGCATGCTAAAAAGTGGGGGGGGGGCTCCAGCCCCCATGCCCCTCCGGTTTCGACACCCCTGAGTATGTGTTTTTATACCTGCAGTACCGCGTGCATGCAGGGCGTGGCAGCTTCGATCACGCTATATGTTCATTGGTTTATCGACTTGCAGTTAATTATATACTTCGGTGTCTAAAGACCGTTTGGACACAAGTAACCCCAACGAAGAGTCTACAGACCGCTTTCTTACCCTCCCCTGGAATTAAACCACGGCCACCTGGCGAACTAGCAAAGCTGCTGCTTGGTACGCACCAAGGGTAGACACTTGTACTTTGCATAATTAATTAATAACAAGCGAACAAACGCCTACCCTACAGTTACTAAAGTAACATAAAGTAATTCATAAAGTAACTCATTATGAAAATATATCTATTTAATCAGGTATTTATTATTAGGCAAATAACCCCGGCAGTATTTACACAGTACCGTGCAAATAACGATCGTGCCATTCGGGAAACCGTTTTTTTCTAAAGCTGCCCTATTGAGGTGGGGGCGGAGAAAATTTTCTTGGAACACACGGGTTTTGCTGACACCAATGAGATGGGCGGATTCCGCGTTTGAATTTGCCGCTGGCGTTGAGTTCGCACGAATTAAATCCGGAAAATCGCGCAGACGAATCACAACGAAATTCTTTTCTCCTGTTTTACTCCGACTGCCGGGGTCCTGATCAATTCCGGTAGTCGTAGTCGTAATCGTAGCAGAGCGGTCGTTAGAGCGGCACGGTCGTTTAGATGGCAGACACCGGAGATTCTGACACCGTAACTTAAAGTGTCGTTTTGTTGAGCTGATTACTAATAGTAGGGTAGAGCTGCCACCATTGTAATTTAAGGAATATTACGGAACGTTGAAGTCTTAGAGTTTCTTTGAGTTGAGAACTTTGGGTTGTTTTACGCCCCACGGGCAAATAACTCAATATAAACTTACGGACTTAATAAACGAACGATTACTTATTAATATTGCTGTTTTTTATTATTGTCGGCAATTAATATTAATACAAGATAATAGCTAGTGTGAAAGAATTAATGAGACGGCCTATCGACTGATGAGTCCGGCGTACCGGGTGCGCCGGTAAAATATTAATAAAGTTTAATGTATTAACGCAAAGAGAGCTAAGCAGCAAACGGAGAGAAAAGACGGTCTCTGACTGTTTTTACCCTGGTTGCCTCTCTGGTAGCTTGTCTAAGGGTTATGCGCAATCCGATTGGCCTAGCCTTGGCTAGCCCAATAACTAAGGGTCCGCCCCGGAGGGGCTGTGCCCAGTCTAAAAATAACCCTATTCTTTTTCGTACTCCAATAATTTTGGCCATCGGCCCTGGGTTAGGGGGGGGGGGTGCCCGGAGTGAGTTGGATATCTGGACTGCAGTGGGGCTAGGACGGGACTGAGCCCCCGGTCGTACCCGCCCTGCAGGAAAGAATGACCAATTCACAAAGGTGTACGGTAGACCCAGTAGACTGCCAGCCCTGAGGCTGAGCACCCGGGCTGCAGGTCGGCAAGCTGCCTGCTTTAGGGCTATGGTGCTCCTCCTTTCTGCCATTCTTTTTTTCTGGGCTGGCATCCCAGTGCTGTTTTATCCCTTTGCTTTGTGCCTTTGTGGCTTTTTTATTCTTTTAACCTTTTATCTGGCCACTAGAAGCCTTCCAATCTTCGGAGTTATGAGCTCTGCCCTCGCCCGGTCCATCTTGCCCTGTCCTCGGGTCCATCTCCTGGCTCCTGCTGACGGTCCCTGCTTGCGTGTCTCTGGCTCTCATCCTGACAGTGGATTGGAGTCCTGGGAAGGATGTTCGTCCCGAACCGGGGACAACCGGCTGAGTCCGGTGTCCTCTTGCCCCTGGTGCCTCTTCCCGCCCCCTTGGCCTGGCCCCCAAAATTGAGCTGGATAGGCGATGCCCTTGGGTTGGCAGCAATAGAGGTGTAGCAATATCCGCCTAGCCCTCGAAAGATTTTGGGGTCCATTGGACCCCAACGGTATCTTTAGTTAGAATTAAATCATACTAAATATTATGTTAAAACAACCAGATGCTAGGAGAATTATTATTTTTGAAGGTATTCAACCGTATAAGCATCGTTGTTCTTATTTTATATAAGCCCAGTTCACCAAGTGAACTTATTATATTGGGGTTCTTGGGGTCCAGTGGACCCCGTAACTAATTTTCTATATTTATATAGTTGAAACACATAAAGTCGGTTGGGGCGGTTCAATATTTTCTAAACTTTCTAATATTTTCTATTTCTAGAATATTCTATATATAGCTGATGGGTATATAAGGAGCACCCTCTTGCCCTAATCTTGTGAAAATAGCTATTCTATAACAAAAGATTTTCCAGCTGATTCATAGAGAAAACTACTATACCAAGCATTTACTCAGCAAGTATTTGCGAAAATTTGCAAAATGGCTTCTTCTAGACCGATGGTCGTAAGAGCTGCTAAGTCTAGAGCTCTTGAAGTGATTATGAACCAACCAGTTGCTCACCCAGAAGCCCATATTGACGCTGAAGTATCGGACGAAGACGAGGCTCTTTCGGATATTGCTGAAGCCGAACAAGATATTGATTTGCCCGATGTTGAAGACGCATCTAGTGATTCATCAAGGCCAGCATCACCTGTTGCTGCCGCAGCTGCTGCTGGTGATGTTGAAAGAAGTTATCGCAGTCCTAGTGGTCAAGTATGGCACCATGAAACTTCACGTCCTGGACAGGGGCCAGCCTGTAACATCTTGCGCAATAGACCAGGAATCACAGCTTACGCTGCAGCACGCATTCATGATGAAGAGTCGGCTTTCCACGTCATCTTTGACAATGACATGGTTGACACAATTGTGATAGAGACCAACCGCGAAGCTAGGAGAGTTCTTGGAAATGCTTGGAATCCAACTACCAGAGAGGAAATCAATGCCTTCATTGGCCTAAACATTCTTCGCGGAGTATTCAAAGGAAGCATGGAGAGCATCGATGAGCTCTGGAGTGAGGAATTCGGAAGAAAGGTTTTCAAGAACTCCATGTCTTTGACGCGCTTCAAGACTATTCGCCGATTTCTGCGATTTGACAACCGCGAAACTCGAAATGCGCGACTGCAAAGAGATAAGCTTGCCGCTGTGAGCTTGACGGACTTGTCCAGAACTCACAGAAGAGTTACTTTCCTAATGAAGCTGTTACTGTAGACGAACAGCTGTTTCCCTATAGAGGAAGATGCAGCTACATACAGTACATGCCAAAGAAGCCTGCCAAGTATGGGCTGAAGTTCTGGTGCCTAAACGATGCGGCTACTGGGTACTGCTGGAATATCAATATGTATGTTGGCCGCGAGGAAGAGCGTGAGGCAAGCCTTGGTGAGCACGTCGTTTTGAAGTTGACGGAAGGGTTACAAGGATCAGTAATTGGAGTGACCGTCGACAATTTCTTCTGCTCTCTAGCACTAGCAAGATATTTACTGCAAAGGAATATGTCGCTGCTAGGTTCAATACGGCTGCACAGACGGGAAGTGCCGCTGGAGATGCGAAACCATCAAGGACGTGAGCTGTACTCAACTGAGTTTGTTTACACAACTGAAGATCAGATCCAACTGCTTGCTTACAAGGCGAAACCCAACAAGCTTGTACTACTACTCTCTAGCCAGCACAGAAGTCCCGCGGTGTCTAACAACGCAACAAGAAAGCCGCAAGCAATTCTGGATTACAATAAGACTAAAGGAGGCACGGACTTGATGGACCAGATGACGATGTGCTACTCAGTGAAGTACAAGTCACGACGATGGCATGTAGCCGTGTTTTGCAATGTGCTAAACATTGCATGCCTTAACGCCTATTACCTCCACCAGGCTGTCTTCCCAGACAGCTACAGTGCAGTGCCCCATCGAAGAAGGCTGTTTCTGAAAGCACTTGGAATGGCACTGCTGAAGCAACAGCCTGGCCAGAGAGGAGCACGTCAGAATCATCCTCAGCGCCCAGTTGCATCAGTGCCAAAGGGAAGATGCCACATGTGTAGCCGCTCTGCTGATCGCAAAACTCGCACACGCTGCACTACCTGCCAACGGTACTGTTGCTCGGGGCACCTGCAGTCAGTCTGCCTCGAATGCATGGGGGAGCCTGCAGAGTGAGATTTCTTTTCGTGTGCTATTTACTGACAAATTCTGCTTTATCCTTCGTGTTCCAATATATTCGTAGAATTGCAAGACATTATTCATTATACATGTAGTTACACTGCAGTTACAATAATTAGTAATTAGCAAATACTAATCAGTACTCTCAGCTTCATTGCCTAATTTCATTTAGAAAGTACCTGAATCAGTTGCTATGTTCTTGAGATAATATGCGACTAATGTATTACGTTCGCCATTGTATTGGTAGTTTTTTGCTTTGAACAATAAATAATCAATAAAGCATTGTTAACATGCATCAACTCAGAGGGGTCCATTGGACCCCAAATATAATAAACCGACAATTGTTTTCCCCAACGTTCGAGGGCTAGAGTCTCCCCCTCGGATACAAGCCTTCCAGACTCGCTCCAATAGATAGCCCTTTCCAAGACTTCTGGGTTTCCCCGCTCTTGGACAGCTTTTCAGTAATATTCCAATTCTGTTTTTCGCGCGCTCCCGAGGACCTGTCTGCTGGGGGGTAGCCTGGGTGGACTCGGTCCTAGCACCGTCCCTGATTCCACTGTTGGTTTGGCGGTGTCTTGTACCGTAGGTTTGGGTCAACTCGCCCACCCGCGCTTTGAGCCGGGTCCAATCCCAATGTATCCTTGGGGTATCTCGGGCCCTGGACAGCTAATGCCTTGGCCCCTGGTAGTGCCCCTCGCGGCAGAGCCCACCCCGGGCTGATCCGTGGGCAGCTAAGCTTCCCACCCCCGTTTAACAACAACAAACGGAGAGAAAAGTAGTAAAGGAAAGGCGTGGAGAGTTTGGAAAACGAGCACCAGACAACACGGTATAAATAATAAGATTTTCTCACCAGAAGGCGGGGCACCCATGGATTCAGTGGATGGAAAATGTTAGCCACCACTGAAATCCTTTGCTGGCTGTAACGCAAAACCTATTGAAAAAGATTATTAAGGAGAATTACATTGTTTGGGGCAGTAATTGGGGCATAGCGTGGAGAGACAAAATCAAGTAAATTAGGCAAAAGTTAATTAATGGGGAATTAATGGGGAGCTCGTGAGAATTAAATTTCCAGTTTGATCAACTTCACTCTCAGTGGTAGACGCACTACCACACTCTCTTACTAGCTCACAACCCTGAACCAAGGACGACTTAAGTAGAAGGACGGGAAACCTCGTTTCTTAGAAAATTTTTGAAGGCACTTTTTCCCGAAAAAATACACTGCGGAGATAGGAAATTTTCATTTTTTCAGCACAAAAATTGCTATAACTTTTGATAGGAGGCAGATCCAGTGTTGATCTTTTGATATGTTGTGCCTTTTTTATTGCTCTATCGATATTTATAAAGCTTTCCGTTCAGAAAATTAGGATTCTATGTTAATTTTTTATTCTACGTATATTTTCATGTGTCTTGTGCTTGAAATACATTAGAATGCCACGGCTTGGCTCTTTGATTTTATGAGTCTATTTTATCCTTCTTACCTGACTGTATAGCAAATAGTCGTAACATAGATGATAAAATAGATTCATAAAACCAAATATTAGAGCTGTGTCATGCATTTTTGTGATTTTTAGAGACAGGAAATATACGTAGAATAAAAAATTAACATAGAATCCTAATTTTCTGAACGGAAAGCTTTATAAATATCGATAGAGCAATAAAAAAGGCACAACATATCAAAAGATCAACACTGGATATGCCTCCTATTAAAAGTTATAGCAATTTTTGTGCTGAAAAAATGAAAATTTCCTATCTCCGCAGTGTATTTTTTCGGGAAAAAGTGCCTTCAAAAATTTTCTAAGAAACGAGGTTTCCCGTCCTTCTACTTAAGTCGTCCTTGCCCTGAACCCCAAGCGTGAGGTGGGGGCCGAGAAGAATTTTTTGGTATTCTTGGGTTTTGAAATATTGGCTGACACCAGTGTGGTAGGGCGGATTCCTCGTTTGAATTGCCGCCGACGTTGAGTTCGCACGAATTAAATCCGAAAAATCGCGCAGATGAATCACAACGAATTTTCTTCTCCTTTTACTCCGACTGCCGGGTTCTCAAGTCCGGGGGGAGGGTAGTCGTAATCGTAGCAGAGCGGTCGTGTAGCGGCGCGGTCGTTCAAAGCGATGAAAACACCGGAGATTGTTGGCACCGTAAATTAATGTGTCGTTTTGCTGAGCTCGTTACTTTCAATAGGGTAGTTGCTGCCACCACCGTAATTTACGTATTACGGAACGGATAAGTCTCAGAGCTATCTTTGAGATGAGAACTTGGTTGTTTTACGCCCCACGGGCAAATAACTCAATAAATACTATGGCTTATAGTTCAACGAATAAATATGGTTTGGCGTTGATTAAGTTTCTTAATAAATTAAATGGAGCAGGCTTATTAATTAGTACTGAATTATTAAAGGCTACGAGAGAGTAATTCGTTCGCGGCGCCGGATAAATATAACGAGTAAAGAAAACTAGCGAATAGAAAACAAACGGAAGAGGAGGCGCAAAAGGGGAGGGACCAGAGGGAGTTATTCGCCTCAAAAATGGAGGGTTTAAATACAGATAAAAAACCGTTCTCCAGCTGGAGCAGTGACTGGACTGAGCGATGGACAGGCACCGCACAAGCGCTGGATCGCGCAAAAAAATACCGTAAAGGAGCTCGTTCCAAAAAACGGTTTAGACCGTGGGCACGGTCGCGCACCACATGGAAACCACAATGGGATACATTGGGCACAATTCCAAACTATGGAGGAAAAATGGATGAACATCGCACGGACAGTTCTTGCCAAGCCAAAATTTTTCACCAATTGAGAACTTCGATCAAAAGTGGCATCCGCCTGCCATACAAGCTCAGGTTCTTCTTCAAGCTCAGGTTCAGTTCAGTCACGGATTGAAATTGTAAACCTTAGTTACTAGGGCCTATCTTCTATATCTTCTCCTATCTTCTAGCTAGGCCTATACTAGATATTTTATAAAAATTTCGAATTTCGGAAACAGCAAGTAACTAAGGAAAAGGTAAGTTTTGTAATTATAGTGTGATATGTGTAATATTTTATTGTCTTATAATTATATATGAACTTGACAAGCTCCCGCAGTTTGTCTAAGACAAGTAACTAAGGAAAAGGTAAGTTTTGTAATTATAGTATAATAATTATAATATTTTAATGTCTTATAATTATAGGCCTATATAAACTTGACAAGTTTCCACAGTTTGTCTAAGACAAAAAATAGATTGCATTGCATAGGGACTAGGCCTAGGCCCTATACTATAGCTTGCCTTTTCTCACAAAAAACTTTCTGTATCTGCACCTGTTATTAGGCCTAATACTAGGCCTAGCCTATATTGATACAAACTTGATAGTGTAATAATAATACTATGTCAAATAGTAATAATTATAGTTTTAATCTCATATACTAAATTTGTCTTATTAACTAATAGATAAAACCCAAAGCTGAAGGCTAGGCCTAAGGCTGGCAATTAGTAAATGCATTTCAAGTTTTAGAGAGACCCCATAGTCAAGAAGATGGCATTTTACTTAGAAAATTCCAGCATACATAGGGAAATTTTGGGCCAATTTTGGCGTACACGGTGTACTACAGTTTAGAAAAAGTAGGGGGCCTACCCCATGGCGTGCAATGGCATGGCATGCCACGACACATAATTGTACACTGCGCCATTGTGGGCATAGGGCCATGTCCACCCACAATATCCTGAATCCTGATGCATAAAATTTATTTTTAAAAAACTTTTTCAAAGCTGAAAATAGGGACTCCAGTGAAGTTATCATAAAGCTGATAATTACACAAAAAATCGTAAAATAGTGTTTTTAAAAAATGAAATTGCTAAGCATAGAAAATGTTTATAGTAAAAACAAAATATACATGTTAAAGAAGAGTTTCTATTCTTTCTAATGAGATAAAGAAACAAAAAAATACCCAGTGGGAAAAAACGTTCTGCCTGACATTCCGGCGACTATCTGTTTTTGGTCAGGCAACTAGATGTTAAGGGGTATTAATGTCCACACGCCTGGCGCGCCCTGTTACATATATTTTTTAGCTTAAAATCCTTTCAGTCTACTATTAGTAGCATGTGATAAAATTGCATGAATCTGCCCTGTGGGGAATTTCAGTGCGCCCAACAGTTCGCCGATGGCGGCGCCCCACTGGGGGCGACTGTGCGCCAAAGTGTACTGCTGGGTCTACGCCGCGTCGGTGCCCTGAGGGGTCCGGGGCGCAAGGTAGATTTTTTCTGAAAAAATATGCTATTTACCTACTGTTAGTAGTATGTTAAGAGCATGCAGCAACAGAATCTTTTAAAGGAGGATTTTTTTCCAGCTTTGCGACCCTGCAGCTACTGGGCCAGTAGGCCTTGTATACTGCTAGGCATTGCACCAAATGCACTTTGTTTTTGTTGTAACTTCGTCCTGTTCTTGCTCGTTGTCATTTGAGACAATTTGAGACGCACTAATTTGAAGAAAAAAATCGTATATATTAATTTATGCGTAATATATATATAGAAATTTTCATTTCATTTTTACTTTAAGTAGCATATATTATATTGCAACTGTTTTCATAGATCTTGAGTGACAATATATTGACAATATACAAAATAAAATACTATATTATTATTTCTACACTTTGGAGTTACAATTATAACAATTTGCAAAAACAGTAAAACATTTACAGGAATTCGTAATCGAGTAACAGAAATATGAAATAACAGTAGAGTAATCCGAAGGGCAAAATACAGAATAGGTAAATGAAAATGAATAAACATGCAAGACAGCGAACATGGGACAAAGTTAAAATAATAATACACTGAGTCGAGTAATAATGGAGGAAAATCCAAAGACGGTTTTGATTGATTGGTTCTTCGCCTAAGGCGCCTTAGTCAGACGATGTACATGTATCTGGCTCATCTTCGGAAGACAAGATTCGCGGATGATGGGCTGCGCCATCTGTCTTTCGCCTTTTGTGGCTTCTGCTTGTTGATGAAGCAGAGGCGGCAGCAGGTGGCAGCCGTGGCGTTGACGACTGTGTCGCCCTGACTGCAGAGGAAACTGCAGCAGCCTGCAGCCGCCGCCTTGATGGCGGCAGAGGCGTAGCAGCAGTGGTGGCGGCGGCAACAGCATTCGGCGGCTGGGGGGCGGGGTGCGCTGGAGCTGTTTTTCGCCGATGGGATCGCTTTGACGCTCGGTCGTTCCCGCGCTTAAGCATGTCAATTACTGCATTCTTCACATCATCAAATTTTGGCCGTCCGTGGTCTTCAGACAGGCCGTATATGACAGTGATGGCATCTGTGGAAATTAAAGTTTGGGGGATCCTCGAATTGTCTAATTTGTATAGGTCTACAGGATATAAATGTATACTTCTACTTGATAATTCACCGTGAAGAAAGTACAAATACAATGACCGGATGAGCAAATTAAAAGACATTCGCGATGACTAATGTCAGCTAATGTGTTTACGTATTATAAGTGGCATAGGCTGCAGCATTTTACTTAGCTTGTAAGTCTTTACGAGTAAGTCTTTGTTCCTAGGTACTTTGAAATAAAACTCTTTTATTCGTTTCTTTTAATCTCTTTTAATATAAATTTCTCCCTCTCTTTTTATACATGATGACAGGGATGACGGGTATGAAGACAGGCGGAAATGAAGGAAGAGACAACACCATTCTTACCTTGAAATCTCGGACAAAAGACACTCTGAAATGCCATCTGGCTTTCCGTTAGGACCATCTCTACTCCGGCGCCTCGGGCTATGTCTGGCAAATGTTGGCCATTGTAATTTACAACTGCCTACATTTGGTCAGATAGGGTGCAATCCAGCATTGCCCTGAGTGTCTGCTGCCATGACTCCTGCCTTAGAAGCCTCTGGAGTAAATAATTGCGAATAATACTTTGTGAAGGAGTAAAGAATTATATTGCAAATGAATCGGAATGATTGATCAATCATAATACTTTAGGACTGTGAAAAAAGATAAAACATTAATTCCTTAATTCTGTACTATTGTAAAGAGCGACTTGGAATTTATTGGTATGGGAAACTAAGCTTATACTTATTGCTTTTCCCTGTACTGAATTGTATAATTCTTCACTTCTATTAACAAAATTGACAATGTATACTACTACAAGTACTTCATTCCAAGTTCATCCAAAACGATACTATCAAAGAAGACATAAATTGAAAACTTACCAGCGATGTCAAATGCTCTGCGGGCATCTCGACTACAAAGTCGACATATTGCTGCCAACTTGAAATGGGCCAGAAGTTGGTCTCCGGCGCAGCCTGTGGGTCCAATGCTGCAGTGAGCCGCATCACTTCTGCCCGCAAACCCGTCAATTCATTAATTAAACGATTAATTAATGCCTCCTGGTGGACATGTCGCACCTCGGACTCGCGCAACACGGTCAGCAGAACAAACAACAGGCCCTGACTGCTGTCAATACGATCAGGAATTGCCCGCTGAAATTGGTCTCGCAGTGATCGTATCGCATAGGGCCACTGACAGCGGTCTCCAGCTGACTCAATGAAAACTTCCGAGGTTGCAGCAGCGGAAGTGATGGCAGCGGAGGAGGTGATAGCAGCGGCGGAGGTGATGGCAGCGGTCGAGGTGATGGCAGCAGTCGAGGTGATGACAGCGGCAGACGTGATGGTACCGGCCTTCGGCACAGTGGAATCATCCACTCGATGCAAGCGCCTCGGTCGAGGCGTTGGTGGCTGGAATGGTAGTGATCCTTTGTGTGATCACACGAAAATTGGCCTTATTTGATGGCGGTGTGAATGAGCCTTTAATATGGCGCCCCTCAGATGAAAAAATAACAACATAACAAATAGACGTACTGGCTCATCCATTGCCATCGTCGCGTTATTCATCGTCGCGTCTTCGGGCTCCTCTTCGATGTCCTCTGGCTAAATAAGACGGGGTAAGTGAGTGGTGGTGTTGGATTGATTAGGTAAATTTACCCTCTCCGATCATCTCGATTCTCTACCCTCTACATATGATCATTTGTCTACCCTTTATGACCTCTCTCTACCTCTCTCTCCATGATATGATTGACCAAGAGGAGACTAAGAGGAGTGAAAATTAGTTAAGGAGTGACACCAGCTGAGTAAGTTAGAAAAGACTAATAAACTTACTGACTGATTCACCGACTGCGTCGCGTTCTCAGAGTGATTCCCAGGGACAGGGTGGTCAATGAGTCGCAGAGGTGGTGGCGCCGAATCCGCATCGTGGTCCTCTGGCTGAATCAGACGGCAGACAGGGGTGATTAAGATTTGGATTAAATGCAGCTTGTTTCGAAAATGTGACGGAAGGACTGACTGACTGCAGGAGTGACATTTTAGTGACAGAAGGAGTGACACAGGGTGAAGGAGTGTGTGTGGTTAAAAAATGAAAAACTTACTGGCTCATTCACCGTCTCAACCTCGTTGGGTGGCGACATTGGAAGCAATTGGGCGGCTGTGTGTGCCACGTCAGCTAATTTAAATGTAGCATTCCCTTCGGCTTCGCTCACAGCCTGAGCCTCAAAAAAGGCTTCGGTGTCTGATGCGGAGCCTGTTTCAATATCCTGTGGAACGAAATGACGAATACTTGTTGCGAATAATGTGTGTGTTTGTCTTTTGTAGCGGATTTAAACATTTACTTGCCCAATACACAGTTATATACTATAGATTGCAGAGTCATATAGACTATAGGACATAAGTTAATGAGAACTGTACTCCGTACTGCCGAACACTATACTGAGAATAGAATCCCGAATGTTGGCCCGTTGAACGTTTACCTGCGTTTGATAAGTGCGTCTTGCTACTCTGGCGTCGGCTTCAGTGAAAACTCTTGGTTGCAGCTTTTCGAGGATCAGGCCGAGTCGTTGCTTTTTCGCCACGAGTTTCCGGATATAGCGGATGCTAATCGACTCGTCTGACAGAATAACCTTTCGGGGAAGTCGTGAAGGTGACGTAGTTATATAAATCAAATATAAGTGTGTGAACTGTCAGTGCAGATTTTATTTAGTCCATTCTAATCCATTCTATTTTGTTTATCTTTCTTTATAGAAATGGCACGTCACATATCGGTGGACAGTCCCATTATAAAGACAAAGGTCATTAAAGGTCAAGCCAAAGAATCACATTTATAACATAACTTACTTGCAAAATCACTGCCGTGTAGGAGCGCCCTTCGTAAGTCACGCTGCAGCTCCACATATCCGTGGACTGCCTGTGATTGAGCCATTCGACCTCCGTTAGCGAAGCTAAATGTGCAGGCAGCTGTATGCTTTCACTATCGACCTCAATTACTTGTCTATCTTCTCTAAAGATAATCACAAACTTCATGGTTCGGAATAATCAGATATCGGTTTAGCAGAGTGGCATGGGTTCAGCGCCACATGAAGGGCACAATTGAATTGTATATAAAATTCTTCATCGCCCACCCCCTTTCCATTGACTCCTCTGAGCCAATAGGATTCTTCCGAGAGAATTCTTTAGCAGAACCCCACACTCACCCGGGTCCTCCTATTAGAGGTGCCCGAATGAAACTCGACCTTCGATAAAAATTAATTCTGTAAATTCAGTAAATTCAATAAGTAATAATTAAAGTAAATTCATTCCATAAACAATGAAAATCAGCAAAGCTAAAAGCACAAGAACAACAGCAGAAAGAAACCTTAGACATCTACTTCAAAACCCCAGACATCATGGGTAGCCTACTTTCGAGCCAAGAGCCAATTGGAGTTTCCGACACAAGAAGCGGACTCGGAAGCGAAGGAGGTGCTGCATCAATTGAGGGGCCACACTGCTGTGAGTTTACGTCCGTTCACACTGACTGTGATGGTTATCACTCGCCCCTATTTCCGTTTTAGCTTCTTGGGGCTACACACTCGCTTTCACAATTCTGATCTCTCTACCCTCTATGACCTCTTTCTACCCTCTCTTATCCCTTTCTACCCTCTATGTATGATCATATCGCTACCATCATATGATTTCTCTATCTACCACTCTGCCACTCTATTCACTCTCACTTACGTCAATATTTCATAAATATACTTTTCGACAGGTGGACTTTCTGATGACCACGTTGAAACATATGGAGAACTTGAGTCCGTCTGCAGTGAGTCCAGTGAAGAAGCGGAGGAGGACAGCGCGACGAATGCCGGTGTGGTGGCGGACAATCGCCCACTCGAAGAGCAATTGGAGGATGTATTCGTTTTATTGAGGACCGTACACGGGGCTTCTCGAAGAGCGGTCGAATTTCTTATTCGTGAACTGCACCGCCTACGATTGATTGCGCCTATGTCGGTCAGCCGCATTGAAACCATCATTAAAAGGACGGAACCCCTGACTGAGCTGCTGCCCATGGGCGCAGGGAAGTTCCGCTACGTGTCAGTTCTGAACAATCTACAGGAACTGCATAAAAGAGATTTGCTGCAGCTGAAACCAGAACGTCTTCGACTCGAAGGAGACAATAGGGTTTACGAGTTCACTGGTGTCGTAAATTGCGACGGCCTTCCGCTATACAACTCCAGCTCCTTTGGAATGTGGCCAATTCTCATGACGATTCCACAGGCTTTTCCCAAACCGTTCCCGGTGGCGATTTGGGTTGGTGTAGGCAAACCTCCTCTGGAGGATTTTCTGCAAGAGTTCTGTGCCGAAGTGGAGCAATTTCTCTCCGGGCCCGTCAAAATTGCTGACGCAGTCAGTGTCACTCTGTCCGAGCTGCTTTTTGTTTGTGACACACCAGCACGGTCATTCATAATGCGGACATTAGGACACACCTCCTAACACGGTTGCACTTACTGCAGAGCCACGGGTCCGCGCGTGGACAACAGGGTGACCTACTCAACTACAGTAGGGGAGCGAAGGTGTGGAATACTGTTCCGAACGAAGGCCGAGAACTGTATGGATTACGAGCGAACACACAAGGTGTCACCCCTTCTTTATCTGCCACGCGTGGACTTCGTTACATCGTTCCCCATTGACTACCAGCACGCCGTTTGTCTTGGGGTGGTCCGGAAGCTGATGCACTTCTATTTTCCGGTATCTGCACGACACCGAGTCAACCATCCGCAGAGACAACTTTCCGACTTTATTGCCGACATTTCCTGCTATACACCTTCGAATTTCCAGAGGAGGCCGCGGCGGATCGACAAAAACCTGAGCCACTTTAAGGCTACTGAATTCAGGCAGTTTGTGCTTTACATCGGACCCATCCTATTCAAGAACTTTTTACCTACTAGACTGTATAAGAACTTCCTTCTGCTGCACTTCGCCATCTACACCTACTCGACGCCGAGACTGTCTCACCGATGGGAACACGCCAAGAGCTGCATCGAGGTTTTCGTTCAGCAGCTGGCCGAGTATTTTGGCCAAAAGTCAATATCATTCAATGTGCACGTCCTATTGCACTTGCATGACTTTGTCACGCGTCTAGGTAGCCTGAACAGCTTCTCAACGTTTCCGTTTGAGAATTACCTCGGCATTGTGAAGCGTAAGGTGAAAGTGACTCGCCATGTCGCTTCTCACGCAGTCAAGCAGGTTCTGCAGGTGCGACACGTGCAAATGATGCGTGGAACGACTATCCTCTCTCCTCCACCGTTAAAATTTACTCCCACGAGAGGCGACAACTGCTGCATTGTGGGACGGCGGTGCATGCTGATTGAAGCAACGTCTGACAGTGGCACAGTGACTGGAAAGGTACTACGTCCAGTAGAAGATCTGTACTCCTATCCCTACAGCTCTTTGACATTGGAGATTGGATTGTACCGCCTCACACCGGAAGATATCTCCGGCAAGCCCGAAAGGAAGTGCTGGTGCATTCCGAAGCAGCCAGACGCTGCGCGTGCCTGCCAGGTGTTCTATGTTGTGCCACTGACGGTGAGGACATGGAAAACTAAGTGGATGCATGAATAAACAATTTTTTAACTTTGTTCCTGAATAAAACTTTTACTGCTGAATGGATGTATTGTGCTTTTATCTATTTTGCTCAAGAAAGTCTGCTCTTTGAAATGAATTTAGTTTGAAACACTGTCGGACCTTGCTCCGAATCCGTTAAGAATTAATATACTTTTGTGTATCATAACTTTTTTAAGTCACATATTTTCGTTTTTATCACCTAAGAAACTGCCAAGAATTCTAACCAAAGAACTAACCCGCTTGGAATGCTAGCCCCAAGCATTCCATGATCAATTCGCATCACACCCACGACCCAACCCTCCCCGCTCCGCTACGAGTAAAATGTAGTTTTGTTTGTGATGAACCATGGCTGATGAACCAGCCATGGAAATCTAGACCTAGAAGTCTATGCATGTCTAGATTCTAGATCTAGCAGCACATAGTCGACAGCAGCTGCATGCTAAACTTAGAATCCAATGAACCAGCCCACACCCTCTGGTGCTCTCTATCTCTATACTGTGGGTGTTCTTCAATGTGTTGTACAATTTTGAAGCAAGATCGGTGTCTATAATTTTTTATTCCTTCCTTTAGTGTCGAACAAATGAACAAAAGCTTGGCTTTGATAAATAGAGAAAAACAGTGGTCCTTTCCTCAAAAGTGGGCGCATTCTTTTCTATACAACTTGCTATGCAATCTTCTATTATTTTCAAGGGGATCATTTTTGAAAGCCTCTTTCAGACATTTGCAGGCTTTGTCTAGGAGCCATATGGTCTGTGACAAACAAAGCAAGGAATCCACTAGGAAATAAGACCCGCATACAAATTTAAGGGAGTTGTCTCCTTACCATTTCACCCCGAGGAATCTGTCCTGTATGTCACAGTTGTTTATAAGTTTGCTTGCGGTAAAATCTTGGAATAAAAAGAACCGTAAAAATCCATGCATTTCTCCATAACTTCTCTTTCCTGTTTGCCCATTCATTTTAGTATGATACCCTCATCATTGTCATGTCCCCTTCAATACTCGTATTTTTTTCATACCCGTATTCGAATCCCTTTGAATCTTTGCGAAGCGGGGCCCGCTTCAAAATAAATGGCCGATGTGGCCTCTAGCACAGTGTGAACCCCAGACCAATGATATATTTTTCTGCACTATTTTTTAGTGTTTTTGTTTTGTCATGTTTTGTCATGTTAATGTTTTCAGCCCGTAACTTTGTAATAAAGCTTATTCATTTTGGCTCTCCCGGAATTTATATGGGTGCCATTGGCACTCATTTTGGCTAAATGAACTACAAACTACTATAAAGAATAAAGTGTCAATGCAGAAAAGTTCTTTATTTCTTCATAGATTCCAGCGATTCATGTCTCATTCTCTAGAAGACATCTTTATCTATACAATGAGACTTTAACTTTTGAAATCCGTCAATTAAAGAAACTTTTTGCATTGACACTTTTCGATGTCGCTTTGTAGAAACTGTTTTTTTTCAATACGTCAAACTAATTTGCTCCTAACTTAAACACTGCGGCTTTGAATCCTGTCACCTTCAAGTGAGATGTGAGTAATTTATTCAGCTTTCCAAAGAGACCAGATTTAAGAAAATCGGATTTGCCAATTTTAACTTATTGAGCCTTATGTGAAGGCTCTACATTCTCGCTGCCCATCTGCTGTGTGTAAATGTGGAAATTCAACCGGCCTGACTTGGTCCGAAAAAGAGGAAAAAAAGAGGGAGTGTCACTTCCATTTCCAGGTCTCTAGTATTCCTTGGCCAGTCAGAGCTCCATGGGCCAGCCATCTGGCAGTCAAAAATATTCATGGTTCATCCCTCCTAAGAAATATACTGGCATGTTGGCTGTCTTTTTCGTACTGTGTTCCTTTGTTCGCGCTTCCTCGATCAGTTCATACCCCTCTCTCTCACCAACCGCAGTGAGGCCATAGCGAACAGAGTATACGTTCATATGAGTAAGCGAGTGATTGAAAATGGGCTAGGAAAAATGGGAGCAAAAAACTTGCGCCTTCTCTGAGTAGGTTCAGTCAAGGACTTCTAAACATAGCACCTGGACTGGAAGCATGCAAGGAGGCACCCTGCTCCTTGCTATGCTATGTTTAGAAGTCCTTGTTCAGTGTTCCAAAAATGGACTTGGAGCCGGAGGCCCTTCCACTCTCCCGCAGAATAAAACTAGGCATGCTCTGTGTTCTGAGCTGGCTTGTTCACACACACTTGAACGCACACACATATGTACACCCCTTCATCGTCTTTCTTTTATTCCTATCTCTTAAAATATCCACGGAAATGTACTGATTATAACAGAAATCTCAATATGCTGCGCGAGCAGTTTCATATCTCCAAGACAAAATAGTCCACTCACACCCCGTGTACAATGAGTAATTTTAGAGAGGTTTGAAAGTAAGGAAAATGGTAACCTCTGCACGGTTTGACCATGCACAAACCAAGGAATAATACTAGACTCAGACTGCGCGTGTATGGTGAAAAATAGGCGCTTTTTTCCCCAATAGAAAATGGCACCCCTGTAGAGCACACCAAGGTGAAGACAGACAGGTGGAGCATTAGTTGAGTTGGCGTTTCAATTTCTCGAAATTTCAGTTCCCGAAAGACAGTGCAAGTGCTGGTGCAAGCTTTCGTCAAAGTGAAGTTTCGAGACAGTGAAATCACAATAAAGTGAAAGAAAGTGCTGCCCTGTGCTGCACTTTCGGAGAAGTGAGTTTCGAAGTGAAAGTAATGACAACTTTTACGGCTCTCGATTTTCGACACGAGCATCAAATAAATTAAAAACTCAAGACAGTCATTTCAGAACCAGAACAAGATTCGAATTTCCTAACAAGCTGCTCAAACTTAATGTTTGGATTGATTAGCTGTTCTGGAATTTAGCTGTGCCACACTGCGCATGTCTGACTTGTCCCTGAACTCTTCACTGCAAAAAATATGTAGCCAAAAATGTGGCCGATTGGGGGCCGAAATAGGGACACTTCCGGCACCTGGAAGTGGCCGAAAGTAAAGTGACTGAAAAGATTCAATATTCGATACCAAGCTAGCAGGTACGTTTTGTTCGACTTTCGAGTGTGGTGGACGACTTTAGTCCACTTGGAGTGGCCAATAATGAAAAATGTGCTTTTCCGAAAATTACATTTTGTCATCAGGTCCGATGTCCAATCGATTATTAGCTTCGTTACGTTCGGCCACTAGTGGCCGGAAGGTGCCCGAAATCGGGACACTTTTGGCCTATGCGGTGAGCAGGCATTTAGTGAAATGCATGAATAAGGTTGCTCTTCATGTAAATAAGAATGAAAAACCTGCAAAATATCTTTCACACACAGAAGACCCGGGAGTGGCAGCATGTTAGGTCGATCAGCAATAATTGTACTAAGTTTCTTGTGAGCTAATGGAACTTAATTTATGCAAGCATTTGCCTTTTCGCACCTCATGCACTTCACATAGGCAAATTTAAATAGCAAAAGAAGCAGATTTCATGTTTAATTGTAAACATTTTTACCTACTGGCATGCAGGAAATACAAAAATACAACAATAAGGTCCATAGTAAGAAGGGAGCGGAAAGCCTAAACCAAAATTATCGATCGTGTGGGGGTGGGCTCTGGGGTGCCATTTTTCTCTTTTTCACCCTACATGTGCAGTCTGGTATTATTTCTTGGTCTGTGGCTGCCTCCTGCCTCTGACAGAGAAGCCTTTGTTCGCAACCCCAAACCCCCAAACCCCCTCATGCTTTAGACTGGTTTTTGGAACTTGGAAATGGGGAGCAAAGTTTTGCTTGCACTGTGCTTAAAGATGACCAAAGCAAACAAAGAGATATATCCCTTGCATACAAGTGTACATTGTATATGGACCCTCTCCTCTCTTTTCGAAATTTCATGCCCTATCTGTCACAGAAGAAATTATCATTCCATCTCATTTCGTTTCAGAGATATTAAGGCTGCCAGAGCCCCCCTCCCTCCCCTTTGCCTCCCCAACCATGCTTTAAATGGTTTTTGGAATTTTGATTTGGGAAAACACTACTAATACTAAGCCTCCGACTGAAAACGGTCTGACTCCGAGTGTGTAAAGTGACCGAAGCAAATAAGAATCCATCATATACAGTTGTGCCCACGGGGAGATGCAAATTCCCTGCGGGGTCCCCTTGTGGGGGTGCAGGGGCAGGGGACGTGGAGGCGCAGGGGACGTGGGGTTGCTGCTCCCCTCCCTCCAGCTCAGGAAGCCAATCTCTATCCACTACGAACCCCCTCTCCTGCCATGAAGTGCCCCACACCCCAGGACAACTAACATTTTGTACCATTAAAAATCAAATCAAACATCAACCGCGGTCCACGACTCCACGAGACTGGATCTGATGACAGCAAAGATGATTAGATATAGAATATCCTTATTACACAACGATCGAGTAAACGAATATGACTAGATCAGAGTACAGTGTCACATGCATTCCTCTCTCTTCTGCAAGTATAGCCCAATTTGCAATGCTTCTGTTGTGTCGCTGCTTAGTGTCTATGCATGCGTTCGTCAGTGTACACTGGTGTCTGATTATCCATCTGTCGATAATATAAACATGAGTGCAAAGTGCCGGTTTGGCCGTGAGAGTTTCACTTAAACGCTAATTCAGCAGACTGGCTGTTTCTCATTAACAACACTTCCAAATAGGGAAAGTCTAAACCATTCCACTTCATCTTGTGAAGCCTGAGATAATCCCAGAGTTCCGAATTTTCAGTCATTGGGCATCCAGAGCTGTATTAATCAGAGAAAGAGCAATCGCTCGATCACAAGCGGAGAAAATTTTTTCATTGCCTTTGCTTCTGTCATTAGAAGTTTCGTCGGGATTTCATGAAACCCCATACGGCTGAAAAACTAAAAGTCACTCGGCAATGGTTTTTTATCTGATTGATAGCCCACTGGATGCCCAAGGTCTGTGTGAAATGTCAGAACTGTGGGATCAGTTCAAACTTCACAAATCGCAAGCGGGCATTCTCAGACCTGCTAATCCGCCTCTGGATATCTGAAAAACTAAAAGTCCCTCGACCATGTTTCTTTCTCCGATTGACTGCGCACTGGATGCCCAAGGTCTGTGTGAAAAGTCAGAACGGAGGCTTCATCTCGGGCTTCACAAATCAAAGTGGGTCATTTTAGACTTTCCCCATTTGAAAGCATTGGAAATTGGCTGCTAATCCACCTCTGGATATCTGAAAAACTAAAAGTCACTCGGCAATGGTTTTTTATCTGATTGATAGCCCACTGGATGCCCAAGGTCTGTGTGAAAAGTCAGAACTGTGGGATCAGTTCAAACTTCACAAATCGCAAGCGGGCATTCTCAGACCTGCTAATCCGCCTCTAGATATCTTAAAAACTAAAAGTCCCTCGACCATGTTTCTTTCTCCGATTGACTGCGCACTGGATGCCCAAGGTCTGTGTGAAAAGTCAGAACTGTGGGATCAGTTCAAACTTCACAAATCGCAAGCGGGCATTCTCAGACCTGCTAATCCGCCTCTGGATATCTGAAAAACTAAAAGTCCCTCGACCATGTTTCTTTCTCCGATTGACTGCGCACTGGATGCCCAAGGTCTGTGTGAAAAGTCAGAACGGAGGCTTCATCTCGGGCTTCACAAATCAAAGTGGGTCATTTTAGACTTTCCCCATTTGAAAGCATTGGAAATTGGCTGCTAATCCACCTCTGGATATCTGAAAAACTAAAAGTCACTCGGCAATGGTTTTTTATCTGATTGATAGCCCACTGGATGCCCAAGGTCTGTGTGAAAAGTCAGAACTGTGGGATCAGTTCAAACTTCACAAATCGCAAGCGGGCATTCTTAGACCTGCTAATCCGCCTCTGGATATCTGAAAAACTAAAAGAACTGTGGGATCAGTTCAAACTTCACAAGCAGGGACCAAGATGGTAAAAATGAGCTCTGCTACTTTTGTTTCAACTGAAAACAAAATGGCCTTCTTAAATTCGCGCTTGATGCAAACTTCAAAGTTTGACGCACTTGAATTTTGAGGTGTTCATATTTGATGAAGTCGGTCTCTGTAGTGTATTATGGGCGAAAATGAGTGTTACGGGGTGAGGCGGCAGGGCGGAACCAATTACTTCACGACCTGTCAAAACCACCCCAACGTGAGTTTGACACGCGGAGGCTAAAATGAAAACAGGGGCCCTGCGCGCTCACGCAGGGAATCACACAGGGAACTTGCATCTCCCTGAAAACACAACTGTAAATGATGATATGAGGATGTGGCGTAAATTCATACAGCGTAAAGCTAATTAACTAACCCTTTTCACATTGGAAGGGTTGTCTCGGCTGTTTGAATGCTTAGTTACTGTTTCGGTTCCCTGAAGGAGCTGCGCAGCACAACATTTATATTCACAATTTGTACTCGTGATGAATAAATAGTATTGCACTGCTAATATCTTGATGGCCGTCCCAAGTGGAATGCAACCGCTGGAAGAACAGTAAATACACGATTCACTGGATGTGAATTGTGAAGTATACTGCACTTCTCAACTGTGACGATTCCATGCAGCAGGGCTTCTTGGGACTGGGGCTGTAACCCTTCTTCGCCAAGAAACTCCTCAAGTTGCTCCAAATATTCTAAAAATGTTGATACAATGTCCCATATTCTCTACAATGTCCGCCTTCAGATTGTCAAGTGTCAGTAGTTAATGGGATTTTATAGCGCTAATGGGAGCTGTGCAGCTCATACATGGCTCATGCCGTGTGTCTGCCATGTCGGCTAATCTTAGCTATGCTTAAAATATATGCTACAAATACTACTTCGGAAGCAGTATGTAATGAAGCGAAAAATGAAGTCTTAATATTAAATAGATTGAGAAAAAAGCAAAGCCGTTGAACTGATTAGTTAAAAATTCGGAGACAGACATTAAAAGGAACTGCTAAGCCTTTATAAAAAAATGCCACGTGCGATTGTCTTGCGTAACAACTGCTTTATTTAACATTTTAACTTTTCGGTAAAATATTAAAATTGCGCGGGTGTGGCGCATGCATTGTTTGGGATGCGCCCAATCGACTAAGGGCGCCCTTCAGACGAAAAGCAATAGAGATTGTAAATTTGAAATGGAGGAGAAGGAAAAATAAATTTGACACGTTAAAGATGTATCAAAAGCTATTGTTAATCCTAAACAGCTTTCAATAATTCCCGAAAATGCATCTCAATACATCATGCGCCCGGTAGCGCCGGAGCGTATTGGAGGGCGCACTGGGATTTACTGAAAGTTAAAGTACATTGAAAATCATCCCAAGCGTTCCGTTTTCTGCTGTTGGCTCAAACATTCAAAGTACTTTAGCACAATATTAAACCGAAAAAAATCTACATTTTTTCGGGCGACCCTAGGCGAACGGGCGCCCAGAGGCGCCCCCTCAAATTCTCCCCACAGGGTGATTTCTAGCTAGCTGCTTCCCATTCCTGCTTTTTGCTTGCTACCCGCTCCTTGCTACCTGCTCCTTGCTACCTGCTCCTCGTTACCCGCTCCTGTCCCACTCATTCCCGTGTTACTACGCGTTGAATCGCTTATGCCAGTAGGTCACATCAGCAACATAATGGAACTAGTATACCCTGTATGAGAGGCGTAAATGTTTTATTTAAGCTAGCATTTTCGATTGTACAATTTAGTAATAAAATAAAAATTGCATCTAATATTATGGAACATGCCATATAAAGTTATGAAACGCAAGACATGGCATAAATTAAAGTAAAAAGTGCGAAGCTCAAATGTAAAATCAAGTAAAGTAATGCATTTTTCAATTCAGGTGATTTCAGTTTTAGTATAATAAAGAAAGTTTTTAGCTGGATGGATCTTTGTCTGAAGAATCCAAAATAATTGCCACCATAGTTCGGTGCCTCTTGGCTTGCGGTTGCAGCCCGCTGCGTGGCTGCTGCACATCTGCTGAAGTAGCTGGCAAAGCTACCAGACTGAGGCGCTGATGCGGCTCAAGTCTCGGCATCAGGAGCAGTCTGCAGCCCATTGCTGCCAGTGACTCTGCAAGACCAATTGATGAACCTGCTGCCGCCTGCTCAGGTGTGCCGGTGTAAAGACGAGCCGGGTAGCCATCAGTTTGATGCCTGTGCACTCTTAGCATTGATCGATTGCTGGCGTGCTTTAGAATGGCCTTAATGGCCTCCTTGACATCATGCTTCAGCGTCTGCGGCGGCTTCTCCGGTGGCTTGTAGAAGCCTTTAGCAGTGTCTGATGTGGTAAATGAAGTAAGGTAATACCTTATTAACAAATTTATGTTTTTTTGCATGCGTAAAAACTCATGCTACTTGTTAGTAGTATGGTTTACAAATACAGTAGCGGCATGAAATTCGAATTTTGGTACTCTTTAATTCTTTAAAGTTGTTTAAGGATTGCTACTTACAGTAGGATATAAAGAATAGTAGATGATTTGAAATATGTTATTTGTATACGGCACTTCTTATCTAAATTTTCCCGAAGGCAATACTGATTCTTACCGACAAAACAAGAAACAAGAGACAAAAGAAGATAACAAGAGATACGAGGGGGTGAGGAGAGAGCAGAGAATATGCGAGGAAAAAGCGAGAGGAGGGGAGAGAGGAGAGAGAGGAAAGAGTAGAGGTGAGAAGAGGGAGAGAGAAGAGGGGAAAGATAAGACAGGATCGATGAGAGAGGAGAGGAGAGAGTGGAGAGAAGAGAAGAGAAAGGAGAGAGGAGAGATGAGGGAAGTGTTGAGAGAGGGTAATGTAATGAGTGAGAAGAGAGGAGAGGAAAGGGAAGAGAGAGTAGAGAGCAGAGAGAGAATAGAGAGGAGAGAGCAGAGAGAAATAAGATGCGATAAAAGAGGAGAAAGGAGAGATGAGAGAGCAAAGACGAGAGAGAAGAGAGGAAAGGAGAGAGAAACGAATAGAAGGAAGAGACAAAGAAGAGGGGACAGAGGAGAGAAGAAAGAAAAGGGGACAGAGGAGAGAAGAAAGAAGAGATGAGAGGAGAGAGAAGAGACAAGAGACAAGAGAGAAGTGAGAAAACAGAAGAGAAGATAGAAGTTTTAAAGGATGCAAGGGACATAGGGAGAGGCAGAGGTAGAGGCCAGAGTTTTCCTGACATTCTGCGCAGCACCCCAGCCAACAATATCAATGTTTGCCTCCAATCCTAATTTTACACGAATGTACTCTATTTTATGTTTAACTCTATCCCAAATGTTTTTGTTTGAGTTTAATCTTAATATATGCAAAAATAGTTCCAGGGATTGGAATTCCCCGGGTTCAAAATCCGCGGGTTTTAACAGCTTGTGCTCTAATAAAAACATTCTCCCAATGTCCATTTTTTGAAAGGAGATAAACGGTAACCCTGCCTCATTTCGCTACAAAGAAAATTTGTATACTGGTCAGACAAATGCTAGGGCTAATACTGCAGTATATGCTTGGGACGCACAGAACATATATGAATTTTTATATGGTCATTTAATATAGCCAGCCCCCAGCCCCACCCAAGCAATCATGAAAAGTTAAAGAAACACTATGAAAACTATAGAAGACTGATACCAAGCGCCATGTACATGTACAGCGGGAATTGGGTGATTTAGTTTTGTGTACAGGGGACAGGAAATTCAGTCAGACCACGGACTGTATGAAAACTGATTAAGTATCTCGGGACAAAGAAGCAACAGAAAATTACCGAGCATCAACTATTCAATTATTATTATTGAATAGTGAACAAAGTGAGCAAAAAAAGATTTCAGAAAAAGCAATTAACTTTTAAATAATAGCCATTTGAATTTTTAATTTTGCTCTATTTTTATGTGCATTTTTCACTTTAAAAAAAGTCAAATGCAAACCCCAAAAAAGATACACTAGAAAGAATAAAAACAATTTGTTTATCTTATGTAGAACTGCTTGGTCTTTTAAAATGATACCAGACTCAAGATTGTATGTTGAATAGCAAAAAAGATATGACAACAAAAAGTGAAAAAAAATTGTTTTTGTACGTCCAATGGCAACAATCTATTGGAATGGGCGTGATACCTGTGGGTTAGGCTACTGGTTTGGGTTTACTGCTATTTCTATTATTATGTACTTTTAATTTGGTAGGTTGCTGCCACCAGACTAAAGTTCCTTATAGTTAATGTTTTAAATTAAAATAAGTGAGACAAGAGTCAATGTTATGTGAAGGTTACAGAACAAAAGAACAATATTATTAAAGTTAAAATATGCAAGGAGAAAAACACAATTAATTCCTATGTTAATAGATTCGGTACCCCTCTTATTGTAAACTAATGGTAGACTCCCTTAGTCTCCTAATATTTACCTAATTGATTATGCTATTTCCTATTTTCGGTAGACTCCGTTTAGACTAAGTGGTAGACTCCTTCTTAGCCTCCCTATTTTACCCTGGACTTAACCTTAATTTCTTATGTTTCTAGAATTTTTATATTTCTTCTTTTCATACAAGGGAAGACTCCCTTATACTCGTATTTGTTTAAAGCTTGAGACTTAGTCTCTAAAATATTGTCCTGATGGACGGTCCTGAGCGAGATGCTTTTCCCCGAGTATTCATTCGATAAGTACTAGCGCTTCAGCTTCTATCCGAAGCTCTTACGCTACTGGTGTATGTATTTTGTTTTCGAGTTAGTTATTACAGGTATTGTAAAAGTTTTCCGAGATTAGATGTAAAATGAGAAGTACAGTATTAAACAATTACAAAGCAAAATCAATAAAACAAATATTGTGCAAATTAAAAGAAATATTTGGTGCATTAAAGTCAAATATTGGAGTATGATAAAACAAATATTGGAGCATAATAAAACATTTAATCAAGTACTATAAGTGTAAACAAATAGATAAAGTTTTAAGACATCAATGCAAGCAACAGGTAAATATAGTTAAATAACTAAAACAGTAATAAAAATAAATCCAATAATGATCACAAAGGTTCTAAAAGCAAATGGTAAGTTAGCATCAATTAGGGCAAGTCTGTCTGGACTAGTCTTTTTGACTTAATGTAATTTTTTAGATAAATAACTTAGAAAGGGAAAGCCATATTCGAAAGATACTACCGTTACGAAAACGAAGTTTTCATAGCGGTAGTGGCAATTTTTTGTCAGTATATATACAAGAGCAAGAGGAGCAAGAGCACAGCTTACTCAGCTTAATCAATTTTATTGATTAATAGCTTTCCTGAATTTAGTCATGACTGGTTCTCTAAACCCTGGTCTGCTCCAAACTTTTTTATCAGAGTGAAAGTCGTGCACTCCTGTGAGCAGAACCTTTTTGTACCACCTAAGGCCTAGGTTCCACATCCTCTCCCTAAGCCTAGGCATCTTGGTGGTTTCATGTAGGTAGCTAATTTTGGTGTATTTAGGGGCACCAAGCACAATTCTCAGTGCCTGATTTTGAAGCCGCTGAAGTTTCTGCATGAGGGCATCGGAGGTGTTAACCAGAATCGGAGCACCGTAGGTCATGCTGCTTTCAATATAGGACCTATAAAGAAGTCGGAGCGCAAGTTGGGAGATTCTCGTTTTGCGAGCGATTCTTCTTAAAGCTTCGAGTTTGGCGATGGAGATGCCAACAGCCTTAGAGATGTGATGACTATAGTTGAGATCCTTGTCAAGAGTGATGCCAAGGAAAGTGACAGAATCATGATAAGGAATCAAATCCTGACCAAGTTTAAGAGGAGGTTTGGCGGGGCCAGTGGACCAGTTGCTCTTGTACCTGAAGAAGGCCATCACCTTGCTTTTGGTGGGATTAATGGAAATTCCAATGTCGTCAAGCCATTTTTAAGGACAACAAGGTAGCTGTTCAACTTCTTGGCCGCAACCGCAGACGTTCTGGCGCTAGCCCAGACGGCCAGGTCGTCTGCAAACTGGCTTTTATTAACCTTGATATCTCGCGATATGGGGATCGTACTGACATATATGATGAAGAGTAGCGGTGAGAGGACTCCACCCTGAGGAACGCCTGCAGCGGGCTTGAAACCTTCGCTGATCGCCCCCCCCCCCCCCCAGCCTGGATGGAGATTTCCCTATCTTCTAGGTAGCTGGACAACGTCCTGATCATGTTGTGTGGCAGGTCACTCTCTAGGAGACGATACCTGAGATAGCTGTGCCAAACACCGTCGAACGCACCTTTGACGTCAAAGAAGACTTCTACTGACACATGTCTCCCTTGCTTCATTTTTAATATATCGTCTGTGAGTCGCACAATGTTGTCAAACGTACAGTGATCTTGTCTGTACGCACATTGGTCATCATTTATAATACCCTTGTTTTCTAAGATAATTCTAAGATTCCTAGCAATAATCTTTTCGTAAAGTTTTCCCAAGCAGGAGGTTAAGCTGATTGGTCTGTAGTTGTTGATTTCATGCCTAGATTTCTTAGGTTTAGGGATCATTTTGATAGTTGCCCGCTTCCAGGCCTTGGGAAAATAGCCCAGAAGAAAGCTCGAATTGAAAATTTTTGCGATGGATCTAACAGAGTCCGGACTAAGCCCCCGTTTGAGGACAATATTTGGGATCTGGTCAGGGCCAGGGGCTCCCCCAGATCTGAGATTTTTAGTTTCCATGAGGACATCAATATCTAGGATGTTGAGGATGTCAGATTCTATATCTTCCTTATCAAGATCATCAGGGTCAGCCCTGTCTCTGTGGTAGGTCAGAGCTCTGACCATGCAGTCATGGGGCCGGAAATTCTCATGATTTTCCTTTGAAATGACCTTTTTGTAGAGAAGGGAATTGGTGTCCGGGTGAGGCTGCATTTGGTCCTCGAGGAAGTCTTGAAACAAATTTGCAGTTTCTTGCTCAGTTTCAGCAGTCACCCCTTTGTAGCTAAGGGTAGGGAAAGAGACTGGTTTGATGGATTGTCCAGTCATTTTCTTGATGTCAATCCAGAATTGACGCGGTTCCTTCCTATAGCTAGTTTTAGCAATTTTCTGACACAAATTCTCAAATTTTCTATACCTATGCATCCTAATAGCATTTCTACGAGTAATTTATTTAGCAGCTTGATTTGCCTGTACTCTAAAAGCGTCAATTCTGGTTTTTTTAAAAAGTTTTCGGAGCTTTCTTCTGTTCTTGATTTTTTCTACGATGTCTGGAGGTAACTGTTCTCTCGGGTCTCTGTTTGGGACCACCTCTTCAATTGTTTCATGTATTTTTTCTGTAAGCTTGTCAACCGCGTTGTCTAGATCCTCGGGTGTAGAGATTCGGGAGCGAATCATGCTACAGTTTTCTAGCTTATCTTGAAGAGTATACTTAAATGCCTCCCAGTCAATATGCCAAAAACTCTTAGGAGGCCTGGGTTTAACTTTAGAACTGGGGTCAATAAAGACCCTAATGATAATAGGTAGGTGATAGGTGATCACTGTCGAGGTCGTCGCCCACAAGGACGTCACTGACAGAGTTAATAAAGTCAGGAGAACATATACCTAGATCTAGGACATTTCCAACCGTGTTGCCCCCTCTATTATAAATCCTGGTGCAATCATCAAAGGAGCTAAGGATAAAGGGGGGGGGGTTCGAGTGATTGTCGAGCCAGTCATACAGCTGTTTGCCCGGGTAGTTATCTACACTATCCCCACCTAGCATAGCGTGTCTACAGTTGAGATCTCCAATGATTAAGGATCTGGGTTGGGAGAGCAGCTGCTCAAGCAGAGTAATGCTGATGTTGTCAGGGTTGGGAACTCTGTAGAGAAGGGAGATCCTAAAAGTGCTACATGGGTTATTATTGGGGGTGACATCGAGGCTGACAAGCTCATGGTGAGAATTGTCATAATATTTATGAACATTTGAGATTTTTAGGTTATTTTTGTAGGCAATAGCCAGTCCCCTTCTACAGTCAGGAGTGTCATACCTGATAATGGCATATCCTTGAACGTAAAACTTAACATTGTTTTTAAGATCCGTTTCTGAGAATAGACCAATGTGAATATCTTCATTGTGCAACCACATGATAATCTCATGAATTTTATTGTTTAGTTTGTTACAGTTCAGGTGTCCTATATTAAGAGCACTATTGGGAGATTTGTTATCGAAAGCCATAACGTAGTAATAAATTTTCTTCAGGGCTCAGATTTGCCTCCGCTCACCGAAGTGGCTTTGGCTTCACCTGCCCTGACAGCGGGCACTCTTCCAGGATTCATGAAGGTCGTCAGGACCTCCGTCACTACCCGAATAGCAAGCTGGCTTGCTTCCCAGGCAGTGAGCAGACGTCCCGGCTCGATCTCCATGATCCGGTTGAGTGCCCCGAGAACTACCTCGAGCACGTCCCCTGAGTGAAGCCCCTCTCACCGTTTCCAGCAAAAGAAGTGGCGGCATTATCAGTGTTAGTTGGATCAGTCGTTGCAGGCATCTTGTTCTTGGGAGCTGAGGTATCAAGCGGCGCTGTTGGTTGGGCCTCAGCGGCAGCAGCAGCAGCAATTGTCAATGCTGATTGGGCAGAAGCGGCAGCAACAGCTGTAGGTGGCACTGCTGATTGGACGGCGGCAGCAGCGGCAGCAGTTTGGACGCTTTGGAGGCTTTGTTCTCATACGCAATTGGTCCTAGTGTTGGCACCTGATTGACAGCCTCCGCATATGATATGGGGCCAGGCATGCCAAATGTCTCAACTAATGTCTGGGTAGGTTCTAATTTTCTAGACTGTTCTAGTAATAATTTTAAAGTTTGAACCCTGTGATGTTCTCTTTCAGTTGCCCTCTCATTTGCATGCTGTACCGCTGGGCATTTGAAGGAGAAGGCATCTTGTTGCAAACGAGATGTTCACCCCCACATGCCGGGTGTTCACCCCCACAGTTCGCACACTTAAAACCCGTGTCTTTCGGGCAGTCGCCGGAATAGTGCGCCCCGGCACATTTGTTGCAAACGAAGCCGGCGTTGCACCTGCTTTCAGTGTGTCCGAGGCCTTGGCACCTTTGGCACTGAATCTCCTTAACCGGTGGAAGATTGTGCGATTCTTCGCACCGGAATTTTAGCGCCCCCAGCCTAATGCCGTTCTCCAGGCAGGTGTCGTACGTAGCCCTAGATTTCGTGAACATCCTAATTAGATGTGTCGGTTGGCCTGAGGCCTTTGAAATAATGCGTGCCGTACCGTCAAATTGTAGATGTGCTTGATCCTCATCTAGATATTGAAGCAGTTCCTCAGCTTCCACGGCTAGAGGAACGCCTTTGACGATGAAGGAACGGACCTGCGGCGATTTAAGAGGCTTTCGCAGCCGATCGTCACCTTGGTGCAGTGGCCTTTTTGACGGCAGGCGCCTAGTGACAGAGTGCCCATTTATTTCAGTGACTTTTAATGTAGTTGTTAATAGGCTGTTCATGTCGCTTGGTGAGTTAGTAAATACATAGTATCCAGAGCTATGGTACAGCTCTTTTACAGACACGATGCGAGTGTTCGGAAAGTTAACTGCTCAGTGCTGGCCGTGGCTGGCTGCCTAGGCTGATTAGCTGGGTTTGGTTGCTGAGTTTTGGTTTGTGACAGCTGAGTGTTTGCACGTGTTTGCTGAGTGTCTGGTTGTGACTGTTGAGCGCTGTTGAGTTGTTGTTGTTGTTGCAGATGTTGTTGAGTTGATTGCTGAGTGTTTGCCTGAGTGTGCTGTTGTTGTTGTTGTTGTTGTTGTTGTTGAGTTGGTTGCTGAGTTGGTTGTTGATGCGAGTTAGCAGTCTGCTGCTGCTTTTGAGTGTCAGACTGCTGGCTGTGCGCATGTTGCTGTGTTGGTAGTTCATTAGTTTTAGATTCGAGATTCAGTTTTGAACGACTGTTAGACCTTGATCTAATTTTTCTTAGGTTCTCGGCGTCTAGCGCCGCTCGACGACGGACTGATTCTTCGTCGTCAAGATCACAGCTAATTGTGCTGTCCTGCACACAAGGATTTGAGGTGACAGCGGCAGGAACTGGTGAGCTTGGAATTCTTGGGTCCAAGGTGAGGCGGAACGTTAGGTTGATCCTCATATCCTTGACCTTTGCATCTTTAAGAATGGCATGCTGGAAATGCTTCTGCGTTGCCCCGCTCATGACTAGGAGAGAGCCGCTAGCTAACTTTTGCGAGTACACTACATTGGTGGACGCAGACTTAGTTCTAAGGTGGAAGTCGCGTGCAGCACCAAAGGATATAGAGGCAAGGGTCGGGTTGTGGCCAAGCTCAGCCTCATCGTCGCTATGCCATGGAATGTTTACTGTCCCGTCCTTGTAAAAATTAACCAGACAGGAGTTGAAGATTGGCACACCGAACTCTACACTGAGCCAGGTAGCAATTCTCATGATTAGTGGGTACCAGTCATCATTAGCGCTAATTGTTGTGTTGCCATAATTGTACTCAGGCCCGTGCCATACTATTTTTCTAATTTCAGGTCTGCCGTTCGTGAGATGGTGAAATGATTTCGGTTGTATCTCCTCAGTTAGAATTCGGAGAGCGACATTTTCGAGATTTTTTAGAGCGTTAGGAAAATAGCTCACGTTGCAATTATTCGGTAAGTTTGTGATTTTGCTATCGGATTTGTCTGCCTTAGGAATTAGTGCCAGTACTGTCGTGCTTTTTTCCGCTCCTAGGCTACTCCTAACTAGAGGAGGTCTGGGCTCACCCTCGGCTTGAGGAGGCGTCTCTGGCAAAGGTGTGTTAGTCGGCGAGAGTGCTGTTGCTTGAGCTGATTTGCGGTTTGGCCCAGAGGAGACACGGTTGTTGGCTTTCTTGCTGTTCGTGGTTGGCGGTGAGTCAGTTTCTCTGGCCATTCTTTTGCTAGTGCTATTATCTACCTCCATAGCCTAAAACAGTGGCTACAAGATAGATCCTTATTTAAAACTGGATAAATAAATAAATTAATTAATTAAAAACTTAAAACTCAATAAATACTACTAGTAGTAGTGTACAGCCTACTAAATACAAAATAGAATGCTAGGTCTAACTAATGGCACTTTTGACGTAAAGCCGCGAGTCTGGCGCCGAGCTGCAAAACCGCGCTAGGTGCCTGGCGCTGCCGCTGCCGCACACCGCTGTCGTCGTCAGGCCACGCCGCCGCCGCGCCGCCGTAGCCGTCGACCAGCCGGGACCGCCGAGCCGCACCGAGCCGAAGCCGCACTGAGCCGAGGTCGAGCAGCCGAGCCGATGTCGCCGAGGTCGCTGCCGGAGCCTGATGCCGCTGATGCTTATGCAGATGCTGATGCCGAGCGCCAGGTAAGTGGCCACCCCAGATGCCAACTCGCAGTAAAGCAAGAGATACCCGAAGGCCCACACTGTGGATACCTGTAGTATCTCAATACTTAAAAGCTTGTTGGTTACCAAGGCTAACTTTGAAATATTCATTTATTCATTCATTGGTAAGTTGGGGCTATCAAGGGGCCCTGCGCATCAGCCCTGGGAAGGGCTCTTACGCAACTAATTTATTTGTGGTATCTAGTTTGAGCGATACATTTAGTATTTTGTTCGAGTTGGAGAAATAAAACAAACGTTTTCTAATAAATAATACGATAATGCCATTTAAAAACATAAAACAAATAATAGAGTTCATTAAATCAATATAGAGACAATTTAAAGCAAATGGTTGAAGTATAGAGTAAAACAAATAAATATAAATAAATGTGATTGGTAAAACTAAAACAAATATTGGGGTGTAAATATGTACAGTGAAGCACAAAGCAGTAATGTTTTGAGTGTTTAGGTATAAAAATGGAGGCCAGCTTAATCACTACTATTGAGAGTAGGTAGACACAGCTATGATATAGGAACCTGCCTAAGTTAGTAAACCTTACGAAAACTAAGAATCCCCTGGGAGGACTTAGAGAATGTCGTAAGTAGAGAGGTCCCTACCCAAAGGTGAGGGTTTTGCAAACTTTGTTATTCGGCAAACCAGACGCAACAGCATCCCGACAAAGCAAGCCCAACCGGTAAGTCCAACATTTAGATATTCTTTCTTAGTGATAATTATAAGTAGGGGACCTGGCCCCACAATAAACAGCATTTTGGGTGTATAATGTAAAACATGCTAGAGAAAGAGTATTAAAGATAATACTGTGAAAGAGTGTAAACGTGTAAAACAGAGTGTGATAGGTACTGTACTTTGAATGTCAAGTGATTAGCACAGCATTACATAGTATCGTTAGTATTCCCGACCCCGGACAGAGGCGCTCGAGTTATAAATTGAATCACATTTGCGTATAATCATCTCGTAATCTGTCTGAGTTTAGTAGTAAAGGGGACCCTGAACCCAGGTCTGACCCATTCTTTGGTGCCATTTTTGAACCCATGGATATCACTCTCCAGGGCTTTTTTGTACCATTTTTTAGCAAGATAGAGGAGTCGATCCTTAACCATAGGCATCTTTGTGACCTGGTGTAAGTATGTGATTTTAGTATAAGGCGGAGCATCTATAGAGAGGCGAAGAGCCTTATTTTGCAGAATTTGTAGCTTGTTGACAAGGGATGCCAGTAGATTGATGAGCACTGGAGCGCCGTAAGTCATTGTGCTTTCAATGTAAGATCTATAGATGAGGCGAAGAGCCAGTTGCGAAATTCTGGAGTTCTTAGCCATCCTAGCTAGGGCAGCCATTTTGGCTGTCGAAGACCCAGCTACCTTGTCGATATGGGCCCTAAAGTTGAGCTGTTTGTCAAGAACCATCCCTAGGAAGGTGACGGAATCGTAGTACTTGATTTTGTCTTGTCCAAGTTTAATTGGAGGATCGTCTGGACCTGTTTTGTTCCCATTAGCTTTGAAAAAGGAAATGGCTTTACTTTTGGAGGGATTGATGACTATGCCCAAATTGTCAAGCCACTTTTTGAGGACAATTAAGTAGGAGTTAAGCCTTTTAGCGGACATAGTGGATTTTCTGGCAGAGGCCCATACTGCTAAGTCGTCAGCGAACTGACTAAAGCGGACCTTGCTGTCAGTGGGCTTGGTTATAGAGCTGGCGAAGATGATAAAGAGCAGGGGCGAGAGCACCCCACCCTGCGGGACACCCGCCGTTGGCCGAAAGACCTCGCCCCGGGCTCCACCAACCACCAGCTCCACGGATCTGTCGTCCAGATAATTAGCTATAATTCGTGTCATGTTGTGCGGGATTTTACTTTTCCAGATTTTATATTTAAGGTAGTCCAGCCAGACTCCATCAAAGGCTCCTTTGACATCAAAGAAGACTCCCAACGTGTACTGCCTCAACTGAAGCATTTTCAGCACGGTGAGTCTTACTATATTGTCATATGTGCAGTGGTCGAATCTGTAGGCACATTGTTCCTCATTAATAGCTCGTAATTTCTAGGTTTTCTAAGATAATTCTAAGGTTTCTAGCTAGAATCTTCTCATATAATTTGCCAACACAGGAGGTTAGGCTGATGGGTCTATAGCTTTCCACGAGATTTATGGATTTGTTTGGTTTAGGGATCATCTTAATGATGGCCTCTTTCCATTGTTTAGGGAAGTATCCTATGAGTAAACTAGAGTTGTAAATTTTTGCGAGCACTGATGGAGTCCGGGCTGAGACCATATTTCAAAACCATGTTAGGAATTCTATCCGGACCGGGAGCTCCTCCTGACCTCCCAGAGCAGAGCAAGTTTTCTGCTCTCCCAGAGCACGTCCTGGTCAGTAATGTTAAGGATATCGCTTTCGATATCTTCTTTATCTGGATCATCTGGGTTCGCGTGCTCTTTATGGTATGAAAGTGCCGCAATTATATTGTTATGGGGTTTGAAGATCTCATGATCTTTGTACTTACTGACTTTTTCATAGATTAGCGAGTCTTGGTTGGGGTGGGATTGCATTTGATCTTTTAGAAAGTCGCTGAAGAGTGAAGCTTTTTCTGCCTCAGTCTCGGCATGCGAATCCTTGTAGACTAGAAGAGGATAGTTGATCATTTTGGACCTTTCTCCTGTCATCTTTTTGATGTCAATCCAAAAATTTTTGTGTTCCTTTTTATAACTAGTTTTAGCAATTTTGTGGCATAGATCCTCGAATTTTCTATATCTATGCATACGTATGGCATTTCGAATTTCTTTAGCTGCTTGATTGGCTTGAACCCTGAAGTCGTCTATTCTAGTTTTTTTTGAATAATTTTCCAAGTTTCCTCCTATGCTTAATTTTGTTAATAATATCTGGGGGAAGCTGTTCCCTAGGGTCCCGGTTGGGTTCAACATCCTCAATGGTGTCATGAATACACTGATTTAGCAGATCAACCGCTTTATCTAGGTCCTCAGGTGTGGAGAATCTACGACTGAGAAGCTGTTGGTTGCTAAGTTTATCCTGAAGGGTCCCTCTAAAGGTTTCCCAGTCAGTGTTCCAAAAGCTTTTAGAGGGTTTTTTGCTCAGCTTACAGTTAGGATCTAAATAAATGTTAATGATAATGGGAAGGTGGTCGCTATCTAGATCTTCTCCCACAATAACATTGCTGGTATGTTTAATAAGCTCCGGGGAACAAATTCCTAAATCAAGCACGTTCCTAAGGACTGAGCCGCTACGGTAGCTGACTCTGGTACAGTCCCCATAATCGTTAAGAATGGATGGTGGGTTTGGATGAGAATCAAGCCAATCAAACAGCTTTTTGCCTGGATAGTTGGGTTGGGAGTCACCCCCAAGGGCTGGGTGGTTGCAGTTAAAGTCCCCGATAACTAAGGTCGAGGGTTTAGAGAAAAGATGGTCAAGAAGTTGGGTGTTAAGCCGGGTTGGGGTTGGGTTCCTGTAGAAGAGGACCACATTAAACTGTTTAAGTTTGTTATTTTTAGGATGAACTTCAAAGCTGATAAGTTCGTGGTTGCAGTTGTCAAAATTTTTTTCAACATTCATAATTTCTAAGTGATTTTTATAGACAACTGCAAGTCCTCTTCTACAGTTGGGAACATCAAGCCGGAGTGTGACATAATCAGGTAAGTAGAATATATTGTTTTCCTTTAGGCAGGTTTCAGAGAACAGTCCTATGTCTAGGTCGTGCTTGCTGACCCAGTGAAGAGTTTAAGAGTGGTGATCAGTCACTCAGAAACTCCCACTTCTAGACACTAGGGAACAAGTGCCTAGGTATTTACCAGTTCAAATAACTTACTGCAGCGGATCCTTTAGTGGCTTGTAGGCTTCTTGGTTTGACTTAGGTGACTTAGTACCTCCGGGAGTCCTTGACTTTTATCTGTGGGTCGACCAAAAACGAGAGCGAATCGGAATTTCTTGACAGTCCTCGAGCTCGGAATTAACAGTAGAACGTGCGCCCTAATGAACAATTAAATTCTCTAATTTTCTGTGATAGGTCCTCCTGAAGGGCGTCTTCTTCGTTACGTCCGAAACGTAACGGATAACTCAATTCAATTCAATAAATCCTCTAGGAATGTATCCTAGGAAACAAGGAGGCCTTTCTCAAATGTGTCGACAATAAGTGGCTCTCGTAAACTCAATTAATCACTTTATTAGCGCTATTAACAATTAACTAAATCGGGTAAACGCTTACCAATTGGACAGGTATGGTCCCTCAGAGATTGGTCTTCTTATTTCTTCAGTGTCTTCTTAGAGACCGCTCCGAGTCTGAATTTTTGACTTGAATTTTCACTTATATTTATAGCAAAATTTTGGAGAAAAACCGGTTTGGGATTGGGTATTCACTTAGGTCAAAAATGTTTGATTAAGCGGTCATGCATGTTTGAGCATTACCATATATGGAATTAAGCAAATAAAACTCACGAGAACCGGTTTTTTGATCAAATAAACGTCGGTCCTACGTAGGGCTCTGAGTCACTTCTGTTTGCATGTGACTCATTCTAAAAATAGAATTTCTAAAAATAGATATGACTCATCATGACTCATTCTAAAAATAGATTGCGAGTTTTAATTGATTTAGTTAGAATATTACTTTAAGTAGTGCGTTTTGTTATAACTTACTGTTCTCCACACCAGGAAGAAATTTCATAAAATTTGTTACTTAATCCTTTGCAATTAAGGTGCCCTATGTTTAGTGAATCCCGCACAACAGACTGATCAGCGTGCCCATTAGTTTGAGAAAAGTTAAGGGGAGTTTTGAATGTTAACAGACAGATTTGCGCTTCGCTTGCGCGGCTTCGGTGTCTCCTGCCCCAGAAACAGGCCTCCCTCGACCCCTGAGCGCCGCCAGGACTTCAGTTACCGCCTGGATAGCGAGTTGCCCCGCTTCCCATTCGGTAAGCATCTGTCCTGGGTTGGCACCCATGAGTCGGGTGAGGGCCTGAAGTACCACCTCTAGCACCCCCATCCGGGAGATCAGGCCCCTCTCACTTGATTTGCGCATGTCATTGGCGTTATCAACTCCTAGTTTGGGCACGGCCATGGAGACGGATTCGGAGGCAACTGCCGGCAGCGTGGGCGGATTGGCGGAGATTTGGATTGCCGCCGGGTTGGTCAGAGCAGATCGACTCGCCGTCGCTTCGGCTGGTGGGGCGTCGCTAGCGGCAGAGGCAGCGGCGGCGGCGGCGGCAGCGGCGACGGTTAGAATACGCGATAGGACCCAGTATTGGCTTGGTGAGTCCAGGTCGCATTGGTCGCATTGCGTCAGCGTAGGATAGCGGTCCTGGTACCCCAAAGGCCTCCCCTAGGGACTGACTACCAAAGATGTTCTGATTTTGTTTTTGTTTTGCTTCCTCTCTTTGTGCTCTGATTTTTTCGTTACTTTTCTGGTTGCAGTTTCGTTAGCTTCCTTGATTTTTTGGCATTTAAACGAGTACGCAGGGTGCTCGCCCCCGCAGTTGGCGCATTCGAACTTGCGGTCCTTGGGGCAGTCGGCTGAGTAGTGTTCCCCTGCGCATTTATTACATCTGTATACTGACGCTGTGCATCTATTCTCGTGGTGCCCTAGTCTTTGACGCTTCATGCACTGGATGGCTTTGACAGGTGGAAGATTAATCGACTCCTCGCACCGGAACCTGCTGAAGCCTAGATGGACGCCGTGCTCAATCTCTCCATTGCGCCCTTGCTCTTCGTGAAGAGGCGAACATGCGGTGATGGTTCACCTGTTGTCTTGGAGATGATGCGCACGGCGCCATCGATCGGTAATTGCTGCTCTGACTCTACCAGGTGTTTAGCTAACTCTTTAGCGTCCACCGCAATGGGGACGTATTTGACAATAAAAGAGTACACCTGAGGAGATTTGAGAGGTGCGCGCACCTAATCGTCCCCTTGTTTTATTGGCCTCTTGGCTGCCATGCGTCTTGTAACTTCAAATTCATTAATTTTGTTGGTTTTAAGTGGTGCTGTTAGTAATTTGTTGTAATCCTTAGGATTTTCTGGTGTTACAATGTAGCCTGAGCTGTGGTACAGATCTTTGACCGATTTTCATTCTAATTTCAGGAAAGTTGTCTTTTAAAAACCATTCAAATTTGATGGGATCCTTGCCCTCATGCTCAATCTCAAAAATGACTGGAGCTGAGTTTTTAGGTTTTCAGTTGTCATTAGTTCTTAGCTGATAGTTGCTGCTTGCAGTGTTAAATTGGCTGGTTAGATTAGAGCTAGGTTGGCTAATTTGGCTTTGAGCTTTAAGTTGATTTGGCTGATTATTTTGGCTATTGCAGGTTGCTTTAGTTTCAGTTTGTTGTTGCTGTTGTGTTGTTGTCGGCGACGTCAGGTGGATGAGCGATTGCTGTGAGTTGTCAGATGGCGGCTGCTGCGGCTGCATTTGCATGCTGGCTTGTTGCTGCAAGTTGTGCTTGCTAATGGTTGATTGCTGTTCGTGAGCTGTTTGCATGGTGTTTTGTTGAGATACTTGAGTGGTTGGCTGCTGACTGTTAGGTTTGCGCCCCGTGCTACTGTTAGAACGCGATCTAATTCGTCTCAAATTTTCCGCTTCCAGCTCTGCCCGTCGGCGAACCGAGTCTTCATCATCAAGATCGCAAGTGATGCTGCTGTCGACTGGTTGCAGTTTGGGGCGCCTTTGGGGCGCATGTGGAAGTCGCGCGCTGCGCCAATCGAGATGGAAGCGATGGTCGGGTTAGGCCCTAACTCTACCTCGTCAACAGAGTGCCAGGGGATGTTGAAATCGTCTTTGTAGAAATTGATCAAACATGAGTTAAAGACGGGAAGCTGGAACTCAACTCTGAGCCAGGTGGCTAGGCTAGTGACAATGGGATTCCAGTTGTCATTGGCACTGATTTTAGTACCACCATAGGTGTACTCTGGTCCAAACCAAACGATTTTCCGGGCTTCCGGTCTACCGTTGGTGTGGTGGTGAAAGGCTTTCGCTTGAATTTCGTCGACGAGAATTTTCAAAATTTGATTGTCACAGTTTTTTAGAGCCGATGGATGGTAGTTGATGTTGCAGTTATTTGGTAGATTGTATGTTTTGCTGTCTGATTTGTCTGGTTTTGGTAGTCTGATGATTGTTGTTACACCTTCAGCTTTCATGATTTCTAGACTACCCCTTTTAGAAGGAGGCCGCTCACCTTTTGAGGTACCAGGTGGAGTTTCTGGCAGTGGCGCGCTTGACGGAGACAGCATGGTTCGTTGTTCGGATTTGCGGACAGGGCCGGCAGAGTCTCGGTTGTTCACCTTCTTGGTCGACACCGTCGGCGGCGAGTCAGTGTCTCGTGAGCACCTTTTGCTATTAATTTCGACTTCCATAGGCCTTTAAAACAGTGGCCAAGATACAAGAAAAATCCTTAAAACAATTAAAACTTAAAACTTAGAACTGTATAAAAATAAAACTCAAAAAATACTACTAGAAGTAGGCCTAGGTAAGCTAAATACAATAGAAAGTCCTTAATCAGCTACACTACTAAAACCTATAGAGCAGCTGCCTGGCGCCTCGTTGCAGAAGTCGCGCGCAGCCGGCCAGCCGGTTGCAGACCGATGGGCGAAGCCTGGCGCCGCCTGAAGCCGCAGCTGAGCCGCCGAGCCGCCGCTGCCGCCGAGCCGCCGAGCCGCCGAGCCGCCGAGCCGCCTGGCCGAGCCGAGCTGCCGAAAGCCGCCGTGAGTCGCCGAAGCCGAGAGCCGCCGAGAAGAGCCTGCTCGAAGAGCGCTGCTGCTGATGCCGGTGCCGAACGCCAGGTAGGTGGCCACCCCAGATGCCAACTCGCGGTGAAGCAAGAAATACCCGAAGGCCCACACTGTGGATACCTGTAGTATTTCAATACTTTAAAGCTTGTTGGTTACCAAGGCAACCACTAACTTTGAAATATGGTTAACTAGCCTTTTACTAATAGAGGAACCCGCTAAGACTCGAATTCCCACAACTTCAGATATTTCCCCGAGGGTGAACTACTAACAGTAGCGTAAAAGCAAAACTGCTTATTCTACTAAAATAATTCATCTCGACGAATAGAATCACTTGGCAAACGCCTTAGCACAACTGCTTGAAATAAACCCCCTACTACACTTACCCCCCACTAAAAAAATGTGCAAACCCCTTTGCATATTTAGTTATTATCGGGTTTATTTCAAGTATAAATAATATTAGTTGGATAATGGTATGCAATTCGAGCTAAATAATTGAGTATGAACAAGAATAATTGGAGTAATAACTGCATATTAATTAATAACTACGTAATGAGCAATATCAACATGATTAATAAGAGTAAAAAAAATTATTTGAGCATGAAGTGACCAATATTAGTTGGATAATGGCATGCAATTAAAAGCTAATAATTGAGTACGAACAATAATAATTGGAGTAATAACTGCATATTAATTAATAACTACGTAATGAGCAAAAAAATATTATTTGAGCATGAAGTGAGCAATATTAATTGGATTGTAACCATATAGGTTTTGGCCTGAATATTAGCGAGAGACGTAAGGCAGAGAAGCGGTGCAATTATAAAAAAAATAAAATGGCACTATGGCACTGTGTAAAAAATGCAGACAACATAAAAAATAGTTAAAGCTTTTTAGTTGTGTAAAAAAAGGTTAATAAAGCTGAAGTGTTAATCCTTGGCTATTATTAAAGTTTCCCTATCGGTCGGCAAGTTGGCGCGCGCTGAGAGCACTGGTAAAGGAGGCCAGTCGCGGGGGTTTGTCTGTCCTTTGCGTCGAATAATTCAACCATGGCCCGGAGATGTTCACTTACTTGGAAGGGCGACAGTGGTCCCTTAGCCCTATCCTCAGCCTATTGGAGGGCGTACGTGCAGGCGACTTCCATACACTGGACTGGACTTTCTGCTCAGCGGTGGCCTGGGCCAGAAATCGAGTGCACTCCGGCGGCACCGTCGGGTTGTAGTGGCCAGTGTTGCCTGTTCTCAGCAGCCACTTTTTAAGCGCCTTGGTACTCTTCCTGAAACTTCGTGGGCTGCCTCCTGGCCGCTCGTTGCTTTCAGCAAGGTCTTGTGGCTGCGGTGTGTCGGCCCGGAAGAAGATAGCTACATCGACCGGAGTCTCATTAGTAGTCGGCTTCGACTCCGGTGCTTCCTTAGGTTCCGGCACTTCTTGCGGTCCCGACACTTCTGCTGGGGCGTCGTTCTTCGGGCTGAGTTCTTCCTCGAGTTCCGGCAATTCTACTCCTAGTAGAGCTGCCATGAATTCCTCCTGTTCTCGCTTCACCTCCTCTTCATGCCTTCTCGTTGCCTCCCCCAGGTCTACTCCATTTAGATCTGCAACCAATTCTCCAGCCTCTTTATCCTCGTCCAATTCCTCTCGCTGTTGAACTTCTATGGGCTTCTCAGTTGCTTCTCTTGCTCGTACCGATCGTACTTGTGGTTGTTCATTCTCATCGGGGCTACTTCTTCTTTTCTTTCCCGAATAAATTGTTTTAATGGGATATACCCGTTCCGGGGCGTCAGCCATAATGCTATTCGAGCTGGAAGCAGGTAGGGGTTAAACAACTCCGTTACCTTCTGTACATAGCTCTTCCGGCCTGGGTCTATCACTAATCTACTCAGCTCCCGTCTATCTCTAACTGGTCTAGTTTGGACTGCTGGCTGCTCATTATTATTTTGCACTGGTAAATTATCTTCTTGTACTGGCATAACCTGCACTGGCATATCCTGCACTGGTATATCCTGCACTGGAACATTGTTCTGGTTCTGCACTGGCACAAACTGCACTTCTTCTTCTTGCTCACTCTCACTTTCGGCTGCGTCGTACATCGGATTAAGCGGTACATTTTCTCGAAGTTTCGGTCGCCTGGCACAACTGCTTTCTGGCTTCTCTTCATCACTGACGTAATCGGCTGTTGGTAGTAAATTATCCCTATGCATGACTAATTCCTCTTTTCTAGCCCTAGTACTTTTGTTTAATAGTCTAATCCTGTAAACTACTTCTGATAACTGTTCTATGACCTCGTAGACTGCTCTTCTCTTCCTGTGGAACTTGTTGGCTTCTGTCTGTGTGATGACTGGGTTGTTGATGAAAACTAAGCTCCCTATAGGTAAGTCTGGTTGTTTTGGTTTGTTAGAATAGTGTTGCTCACGCTTACGTTGTATTAATTTGAGCCGCTGTTTGGCGAGTTCTTGCCCCTCTTGCAGGTGAGTTAAGTGCTCTTGAACGTAAGCAGGCAGATCAGCGAACATCTTTGGCTGCTGAAACACGTCACACGGCATCCGGGCCTCTCTTCCAAACACAAGATAATGCGGGCTTAAACCTGTGGCTGTATGCGTGCTGGTGCGCAATGCGGTTATACAACCGGGCAATAGAACATCCCAGTTCGCATGTTCTTTCTCGAGCAAACAGATAAGAATTGACTTAATTTGTTTGTTTAAATTTTCTACTAGCCCATTGCTTTGTGGATGATAGCTTGTTGTCCTAGTGTGCCTAATCCCATAGAGGTCTAGAAATTTCCTAAATGCTCTCCCTGTAAATTGTGTTCCCTGATCTGTGTGAATCCACTGAGGTATTCCAAAGTCGGCGAAAACTCGCTCCTGCAGAATTTTAATTACTGTCTTCGCCTTCTGATTTTTAATTGCAAACGCAAATGGAAATTTGCTAGTGCTGTCAATAACTGACAAGACATATTTGTTACCAGATTTGCTAGTCTGACTGATCAGACCTATCAAATTAATGTGAAGGCGTGAGAATGGCTCGACAATATGAAAATTCTGCACTGGTGCCTTGCATCGCTTTCTTGATTTGCTTTCTAAACAGGATTTGCAATTGGCGACGTACTTTTCGACTGCTGTAGCTAATCCTACTCTCCAAAATCTTTCCTTAACTCGCTGATAAATTTAGGGCGGAACGAATCTAAAGTGGTTGCCCAAGTCTTTGGATGGTGAAGTTTTTCACGAATTCCACGATTCGCCGTTAGCAGGTCATCTAGGAAGAGATAAAACTTAAGTCTATTCGGAGAACACTGTCTTCTATCCTGAAGAGTTCAAAGTAACCTAGCAGATTTCTAATCTCGTGAGACAATTCTAGTCTTTCTTGTAAGTTCGGTTTCGGCAAGTCAGATTCAATCAGATTCCTGACATAGCTTAGTGCGGGGTCGGCTAGCTGAGCTGCGACCAAATTTTCGTGACGCACAGGGCTACGAAGGTAATCACTCAGCAGTGCATTCCAAACAAGCGGGTACCTTTCCTTAGGCTCCTGTTCTTGCATTTGCTTAGCAAGCTGCTACTAAAACTCGGAGTATTGTGTCGGTTCGGCGCCATATTCTGCGGCGAACAGCATGACGTAACTCCACTGTGCAAACTACAGGTTTCGGCTTGCGCGGAATTGCCTGAGCTCACAGTAACAGCTGATGCTGGGTCTGTGTTCACAGTTGCCCTACAGCTAAGCGACCTGGCATATGGGGATGACTCATCCTGTTGAGGATCCGGGATCCTGGATAGAGCATCAGCATTCACATGCTTAGGGCCACTTCTATGCTCAATCTCAAAATCAAATTTACTAAGTCTCTCTATCCAACGACCTAAAATGCCTGTCTGCTCGGTCTGGCGAAGCAACCAGGTTAGGGCATTGTGATCAGTGCGCACTTTAAAACGTTTCCCTACGAGGTAAAACCTGAAGTACTTCAGCGAGTCAACAAACGCTAGAAGCTCCTTCCTCGTAATCGGATATCTACTTTCTGACTGCCTCATTTTCCGACTTTAATACGCGATCGGTCTCTCAACTCCGTCGCTCTGTACTTGATTTAAGACCGCCCCAATTCTGACATCTGATGCATCAGTGTCTAACACAAAGTAAACTTGGGGGGTCTGTATTAAACTCTGGGTAAGCAAGCACTTCTTCGGAACACATCCGTTCCTTCAACAGCTCGAAGCATTCATCATGAATCCTGGTCCATTTGTCCTGGATACACTTGATGTTCTTCTTCGTTAGCTCACAGAGTGGTGCTGCTACCTCGGCGAAATCTCTAACAAACTTTCGATAAAAGTTACAGAGTCCAAGAAAACTTCGAAGCTCTGTCAGAGATTTAGGTTTTGGCCAGTTCCTAATCGCTTCTAACTTTGACGCATCTCTCTTAATTCCTGATTTGCCTATGACGTGTCCTAGATATTGCAGTTCTGATTTGAAAAGGTGACATTTCTTCGCTTTTAGTTTCATGTTAGCTTGGATTAGACTTTTGAGCACTTCTTTCAGGTGTTCTAAGTGAGATTCACAGTCCGTACTATAAACTGTTACATCATCTAAGTAAGCTATGGCAAACTTTTGTGCAATGTTCTTAAGAACTAAGTTAATGCACCTTTGAAAAGTTCCTGGGGCTCCTTGCAGTCCCATTGGCAAAACTTCGTACTCAAACGAGCCTCGATGTTAAGTTGGAAAGCTAGTCTTGCACTTATCTTCTTCCCTAAGAGCTATCTGATAATATCCTGAGAATAGATCTAACATAGAGAATTGACTGGCTCCATGGAGACACGAGAATGTTTCATTAATATTAGTTATTGGATACGGAAAGTACTCCGATTTGTTATTTAGTGCTCGATAATCGTTAACTAATCTCAGCGAACCGTCGTTTTTAGGTACTATGACTAATGGAGTCGAGTACTGCGAGTAACTAGGCCTAATGATGCCTCTAGCCAACATTAAATCTAACTGTTCATCTACCTCCTTGATCCAATGAGGTGGAATTTTCCTAGCTGGTATCTGAACTGGGTTGTTATCCTTCAAGATAATTTCATGTGTGACTAACTGCGTTCTGCCTAAGTCTAACTCGTGCTGCGAGAAAGCTGCTGAATGTTCCTTGACGACCTCGATCACATTTTGTCTCTGTTCCTGAGTCAATTCAGTTCCTATATTAATCTCACTAATCCAGTCTTCTGACTTCTCCTGCACCTGACTGATCTTTTCCTTGCTTCCGCAAGACTGCGTGCTCTTATTCTGCTCTTTTTCTGGCTGTTCCTTCAGATAGTTAAGCTCGCTAGCTAAGAGTGGTTTAGCCACCCCAACTAATGCTGATGCTGATACTCTAGCTTCCTGTGAACTGGTGTTTATCACTTCTAAATAAGCTTCCCCTTGTCTTAGAGTTACTAAACTTGGCACTATAGTTACTTTCTCTGTCCTAGTCTTTAATCCTGATCCGAGTGGCTCAACAACTGATGGCACTCCGAAATTAGTTCACTACCTGCTGCTAATCTGACCTTGACTAATCCTGAACTATTGGCTGGAACTGTTGTCTTTTCTGCGACATAGATTCTCCTAAATTGAGGCTTAGCTCTGGTTGATCGAAGCGGAATTCTAGTTCCTTGTTTCATGGTTAGCATTCCTGCATCGAAGTCAATAGTAGTACAATATTTTTGGACAAACGTCACACCTATTACATTGTCTACATCTGCGTCGCATAAGAGAAATTCAACTTCTTCGAAATAGCTAAATGTTGCCTTAATAACTACGAAACCCTTAATTGGAATAGGCTCTTCCATAAAGGAAAGAATTTTATTGTCCCAATGCTTAATTAGATGCCTATTCTTACCAGTGAAAAGATGCTTCCAGGTTTCGCGTCCTAAGATATTTCTATTACTGCCAGTGTCTAATAGATAAACTATTTCCTTATTTAAAATGCTTCCAGTGATGTACGGATCGTAAATTTGCGTTTTAGTTTGCTCAATTATTTCTGATTGTTTTAGCTGCTGCTTTCCAGAATAAGGTTGCTGTTGTGGTGCGGTTGAAAAGTGCTGAGCGTAAATGTTTGGCTGATTAAATGATTGATTAAATGTTTGCGCATGCCTACTGTTATACACTAACGAATTCAATTCACTATTTACAGAAAAATTATCGCTGCTATTTACAGGTTGTGAGGCTACAGACTGTGAGGGATCTACTACTGGAAAGCGTTGCCTCCGACGCTTCCGTCTACTCCGTTTCCCGAATTCTGCAGCTGAGGGTAATGCGGCTGCGGATACTGCGGCTGCATCTGCTGCTGTGAGTACATCGGCTGCTGATACTGCGGCTGCTAATACTGCATCTGCTGCTGAGCCGGGTACCTAAGCTGGTTCTGCGGATGTGGCTGTCTACAATTCTTAGCTAAGTGACCTAGCTTGCCACACCTGTTACATTTAACCTGTTACCTGACGGCTGCTGCTGCTTGACCTTTTGTTCAACAGTAAGATACGAGCAGGTACAATTCGATACGTCTGTTTCAATTCTTACTATTCTCTATTGGGTTATTATATAATGAAATTGATGTAAAATGCGGGTATTGTAGGACGAAAAATGCCCTTTTGAAGGTGTTATTTTCATTTATGTTATGTCTTAATAACTTCCATCTATAATCTACAAATCTATTATGATCAACTTTTTGCTCAAAAACTTTATTCGAGTGCGATTTAGAAATAAAGACATGTATATACATACACAACCCCACCCCCTGATTTACACTGTCCATGGGACTCACTTTTTACTAAAAATACAACTTACCTAATAAAACAACCTAAGCAGAATTAAAGAATTAATGTAATTTTGTATAAATGACCGGAGTAGCTTGACTATTGTTATTTTAAATGCCTTGTCATCTAATTAGCACTGCATTATATTTTTGGTAGGCATTTTGCAACTTACTTTGGCTAGGCCCCTTGCCAGCCAGCTAGAGAATGGTAATCTTATCTATGGTAACTAAAGTATTAACTCCAGTATTGTACTGTTATAATGGTAATTTTGTACAGCAATGCCTTCGACGAGTTTGCGCCCTGCACCGTCGGCTGTCTGTTCCCAGGTCAAAACGCACTCAAATCCAGGGCAACAACTGTCTTGCTCGTCATGCAGGAAGCAAGTCACCACTCCCACAGTTTTGGGTTTTTTTAACGAAGGCGTTTGCAGCGTTGCGATTCTGAGTAACATAATCCAGTCAATGGTTTCTTCGCTCTGCCGGATTTTCTGAAGGAAGCCTATGTTCCCCTGTGCAAGCTGTTCACACTTTGCTTCCTGAATTCAGGGCAAAATAGCAAGCTTTGGTTAATCGAGTAAATGTGTTGTCAGTACATTTTTCCGCAATACAATAGTAACAAAAAACTGGAGATGCTCTTTTCCCTCATACACCTCTTCGAATTGCTTTTCTCTCTGGCGTTCAGTTCGACAGGGTCTTGTGCGTGGTCATTGTTCAGTCGACTATTAGAAAGTAAAAAACCCAAACTGACTAAGGCTCATCATATGCCTTCACTACTTATACACGAGCTACAATTTGCATTTTTTCACTTGTCGCGCTCAATGGCTCATTCCTTCCGTCGTCAAACTACGCAATCAAATCATTCGACTTACGAGTACATATTTGTGTATAAAAGACGAAAAACAAAATTTAGCCTCACTTGATTGATGGCTGTCTGAACGGGCCGTATGAATAAAATACACCTGTATATGAACTTATCGAAAAAGTTCCGCAAGCTAGGCTGCTCACATGCTGGGCTTTTTAAAATCAGAGAAATTTAATATAGCTTTTATTTTCTACGATAACAATACTTCGGAGAGTCTAGCATGGCGGCGATCTCTAACATTATCTTATGTCAGGGTTTCTGATATCCGTGCGGGCAGTTGTAAAATCGCGTAATTTTTCGTGTTGAATCTCCGGGCCGGAGATCCTTAACTCCGGAATACAGAAACCGGCAGCCTTGAGGCAACCGAATACCTCCCCTAGGTCCTTGACGTGCTGCTCAAATGTCGGGCTAAACACAGCGATGTTGTCGATGTAGGAGTCTGCCTTGTCCAGCCCTTGAAGCAGCTTTTCCATGAGCCTCTGGTACGTCGCGCTACTGCATTTGAAGCCCATTAGCATCACAGTAAATTGATACAGCTTTCCCCAGTCCGCTGCCCTTTTCAGAGGTCATCAGTAATGCCTTGATGTCATCAGAGTCCGTCAGCTTAAACAGCTTGGGCTCCGCTGCTTGCGGTCGTGGCTTAGACTCGGCCGGAGTTTCGTGAACTCCGCTTACTGACGCGCCAATTGCTCCAGGTAAAATGCTGATTGCCTTTCTTGCACGCGAGTCATTTCCTGCAGGTGCTGACTCTGACACGCTGGGCCTCATTCTCTTCAATGTATTATTAATAACATAATAATTATTAAGCTGATAGCAGACTCCTGCAGGCTCCTGGTTGCTGCTGGTTATTATTTTTTAACGTGGCTTGCTCTCCTTACTCTCCTTGATTGCACGGATCACCTTCCACCGGTTGTTCTCTTGTCTTTTCTGTGTGCTGGCAATCTTGTGTCCTTGGTATGAGGCTGGAATCTTTCCCTCCAAGGTATCGTAAAAGGGTCACTCCGATTTTTTTTGCGTTCGACCACTTGCAGCTTTTGTCAGAGTTTTACGCCTTTATCTGTTAAGAGTAGTTCCCTGCGCGCACACAATTTCGCATTCACTCAAACCACTGCGCAAAGGTAATAAAGGTATGCTCATGGCACTGTGTAAATGCAGAAAACAACTAAAAAAGGAAAAATAAGCTATATTGCTAATTTTGTGAAAAGAGTAAGGGAGTATTGTTTACTAATTTCCCCTTGATCGTTACAGTTGCCCTAATGGCCGACACGTAGGTGCCCGTTGCGCACATTGATACAAAAGTCCTGTAGACGGAGTCTTCCTTCCGTGTCAAAAAGCTCCACCAGATCTCGCATGTGTTCGCTCACCTGGAACGGCGATATTGGTCCTCTTGCCCGCTCTTCTGCATACTGCAGGGCGTAAGTACAGGCTACCTCCAGGCTCTGTACGCGCTGCGCAGCAGTAGCTTTGGCTATGAACCTGGTGCACTCCGTTGGCACCGTCGGGTCGTACAGGCCCGTGCTGCCGGTACGTAGCAACCATTTCCTAAGTGCTTTGGTGCATCTTCGAAATTCTCTCGGGCTGGCACCTGATGACTCGATCATTGTGTCCGGATTACTTGGCTGCTGTGCGTCGGCCTGGAAGAGCCCGGCGACGTTCAGGATAGGCTCATTAGCCCCCGGAGCCGGCTTCCGCTCTTTCTGTTCGTTATCTGGCTGATCCTGTGCCACTGGAGCCTCATCAGCTGGGCTCAGGGCCTCCTCAATGTCGGGCAATTCAATGTCTAGCAACATTTTCAGGAATTCGTCCTGTTCTTGTCTCAGCTCTTCTTCACGCCTAGTTGCCTCCTCCAGGTCTACTCCTCCCAAATCAACTACTAATTTTTCTTCTCCTTTCTCATTCTCAATCGATTCTTTGCATTCAGGGACTTTCACAGGCTCTTCAGCCGATTCTATCGCTCGTACAGAAGGTACTCTTGGTGGCTCGTTCTCATCGGAGCTGTTCCTCCTTTTTCCGGAGTAGATTTTCTTTTCCGGGTACACGCGCTCGGGGGCGTCCATGATCTCCAGATCATGGACGCCCCCGTCCATGTTCATATTCCGGGTCTCATATTCCGGGTCATAATCATATTCCGGGTCTCCAGAATAACTGCTGGACTCTCCGCAGAGTCTTTTTCTGGCCCAAATGGCCGCTTAGCGGGGAGTCATGCAGTGCGTGCATTACTGCAGCGTCTAACTCCTTTGGCAAGACAAATCTAATGGGTCGATTATCATCGACCCATAATGCCCAGAATGCCTTCATTATCTAAGTATAGGGTCTCATAGTACCCGAGCAGGTTCCTCATTTCCTTGCTCATGCTTAGTCTCTCGTCAAAAGACGGTTTGGGCGCACTCTGCGCCTTCAACTCAGCGATTTTCGCGAGCACAGGGTCTCTCTTCTGCGATTCAAGCAGCTCCTGTCTCGTAATCGGTGCTTCTAGAGCGTCAGTCAGTCCTTTCTGGCTCTGGCAGAATTCTTCATCCACTGCTGATTGGCATGTCGAAGGCGGGATTGGAATCCGCATCGTATCGACGCTTCAGTGCCCCTCTCAGCAGGATTGCTCGACATCAGGGTCAGTGATCGCTTCGATTTGACCTTCAAGCAGTCGAGCCATGGAGTCTTAGTTAGGCTATCGGTTGCATTAGGCGGGCTCATGAGAAAGCATTCGGGCCTTAATGCGCCTTCTTCACATCCTGAGTGTTGAGGGATTTCTGGCGGGTGGGCTGAATTCACAATGGCCTCCTCGCTTCTTTGCCAGTCTGATTTTTCGCAGGCACTTTTGATGCGCTTTACAGCCGCATCTTCCGCTGGCGCACTCGTGGCGCTAGTTGAACATTGGGCCGGGGTCTCCGGCTTCCTGGACAACGTGTCAGCGTTGACGTGCAGTTTCCCTGCTCTATGGAACAACTCGAAATCAAACTCACTCAACCTCTGCACCCAGCGACCTAGAATTCCGGTGGCTTCAGTTTGGCGAAGTAGCCAGCACAGCGCGGAATGGTCTGTCCTAATCTTAAACTTCTTCCCTAGTAGATAACAGCGGAAATGTCAGAGAGAATTGACAATCGCCAACAACTATTTCTTAGTTGTCGTGTAGCGCATTTCTGCAGCTGACAACTTGCAGCTGAAGTAAGCAATAGGATGCTCTTCGCCATCAGAATGAATCTGGCCTAAGCATGCGCCAATTCCAATATCACTAGCATCTGTGTCCAAGATGAATGACACCTTAGGATCACTGGTAAATTCAGGATAGGCTAAAACTTCTGAAGAACATAATTTGTCCTTCAGGGCCTGAAAAGCTTGTTGATGCTCATCAGTCCATAATTTTGACAGGCTAGTGATAGTTTTGCGCGTTAAAGCGTGTAATGGCGATGCTATACTAGAATAGTCCTTAATGTACTTTTTATAGTACTGGGCCAGGCCTAGAAAACTGCGCAGCTGCGATGCTGTGCGCGGCACTGGCAAATCGCGCATAGCGGCGAGTTTCGCCTCTTCCGTCTTGACACCTTCAGGAGTTAGCTTATGTCCTAAGTAAGCCAACTCAACTCGGCTGAGAACAGCGAACATTTCTTCGCTTTAAGCTTCAGTTTCGCGTCAATTACGCGTTACAGCACTGTTTCTAAGTGCGCAAGATGCTGCTCAAAGGTCACTGAATGAACTAGGATGTCATCCATATACCCGAGCGCAATATGGGGCTTCAATCCTTCTAGGAGCAATAGAAATTCGAGCCCTTTAAGCAAGCAAAGGTATTTTGAATGTTAGGCAGAGGATAGACGTGCCTTAAACATTTCTTATTCAACTCGCGATAATCTAACACTAATCTAACTTTTCCACCTTTTTTAGGTACTAACAGCACTGGCGAGTTGTAACTGGAGTATGCTGGCCTAATGATGTTCTTTGCCAACATCTCGTCTATTACGCCATCGAGCTTTTCGTGCAAGTGCGCGGCACTCTGCGCGGCGGAATTCTGACTGGAGTGTTATCAGTCATGATCATCTCATGAGTCACTAGATGCGTGAGCCCATGGTCTAGCTCGTCTTTGGCGAAAGCTGCGCTCTTTTGGAGCAGCAGTTCTCTAACTACTCTCTTCTGATCTGCTGAGAGCTGGTCACTAATTTCTATCTGATCTATCCAGCTCTTCTTTCTTGCTTGGGCATCATCCGGCTGCAAGTGTCTGACTCGCGCCTCTGATGGCTCTTCAAAGTAAGCTAAGTCTTGCCAGTTAAGCGGACTAGCTACTACAAGCAGTACATTGTTTCTAATCGTAATTTCAGCCGAACTATTATTGATTATTTCTAAATAGCTGTGGCCTTCATTCACGGTCAAGAGTGCTGGCGCCATAGTATAAGTAAGGCTGCCTACTCTACTACCGGATTTCAGTGGCTCGAAAATCAGGGGCGTGCCTTTCAAATCTTGGCGCCCTTTCGCCACTTTCACTTCGTCGCCAAACTTAATCGAAATAAACACTTTGCCAAGCAGCGCTAGTGCAGATCCATTATACATTTGGATCGCATCGGAATAAATAGGTAAAACTACGCAATTTGAGTGCTGCGCTTTAATCGCAGACCAAGTGTCACTGCCAATTAGATTCCGTCTGCTACCGGTATCTAACAGGAAGGCGACACTGTATCGGGATATATGTGCCGTAACATATGGGTCGGCATCGCATAAATTTTGTACAAAATTGGCACCGATCTCACTCAAACCCTGTTGGTCTGAGCGTCGTGCCTCCTCTCCTCCAGCGAAGCTTACTGTCGCCGGGTGTTCTTGGCTGCGTGCGGGCTCTTGGCTGTTGACGCAGGGGTTTTTGCCGTCGCAACTGCCTGCGGCGCCGTTTCCCGAAACTTTCTTCTTGTACTGTCGATCAATACCACGCGCGGGACAGTCTTGGACAACATGTCCTGACTCTCCGCAGCGTTCACACGAATAGCGCTTTCCGAGCGCTTGCTTCTCCTTGTATCGCTGGCATTTTCCGAGAAGATGGCCTTCCTGGCCACAGCCATAGCATGTTGCACGCTGACGATATCTCGGAATCTCGATGTTGCTCGACCAGCGGGACTGCTGGCGATGCGCAGCTCTCGGCTGCTGTTGTCCTGACGGACCAGCGCCGTGCGAGCTAACAAGCTCAAGCAACTGCTGCGTAGCCTGCTGCTGGCGTTCCAGCGCGGCTGTCTGCCTAGTCATCAATTCTTGGGAGGCCTTTAGGGATGGAATGCTCTGATGATCGTGAGTCATCTTGCATCATCCGGACGGGCGCGTCACGAGTTCGATTGGCGAACTCTCGCGCAGCCTCTATGCGCTTAAGCGCACGCTTTGCCTCCATTATCGTAGCCGGTTGCATCAGTAGAAGCTTCTTGCGGGTTTCAGGGCTTACGCGTACACCGCGGGTGAAAGCATCTACGAGCTCTATCTCAATTTGCTCAGCTCTCAGGTTCAGGTACGCTTGTTCTCCGAGTGCCTGAAGCGTTTCAGCGTAGTCATCTACTGACTCATTCTTTCGCTACAATCGAGAGCGAAACTCTTTCCTATCGGCGTTTGGTCCGCCAAGCTTCTCGAAGCGCTCAATGAGCTGCTCCCTAAAGCTGTGATAAGGAAGGTCATGGGGTAGCTTCATATGCAGAACTGCGGCGAGGGCAGTCTCCATATCCAGGCTATCCATGGTTAAAGCTTTCCTCTCTCTCATGTCATTGACTTCTTCTCTCTCAGACTTCATCTCAAACATTTCGAGCCAAATTCGAATGTCCATTGATGGCTTGTACTTGGCGATTCTAATCTGCTTTTTAGTCTGCAGATTCATTTGCCTGTTCATATTTACGAGCAGGTTTTGCAGCAGGTTAGCATTCACGCCTGCGCCAAGACCTCTAATGAAGTCTGCGTCTGCTCCAAATATGCCATCATCACGGCTAGCGCATCGAGATGCGGCTGCAGCGGCGGTTGCGCCCCTGTTCTTATTCGGAATTTGCTCTGAACCACTTTCTAACGAACGGGATCGGTTCAATGACATTCTCACTTCTATAAGGCGAGAATTCAACTGTTTCTAATTTGCAGCGAGCTTCGCGCGATCTAATCCTAATAGCTGATATACTATGATATACTATAATCTATCTACTTACTGATAGGATGCTGTTTTCTCTTGAGCGCTTGTTGGTATGGTATTCCCAACAGCAGCTTCACTACTAAACTTCCTAACTAGTTGGTCTGGAGTCGGAGTCGGTATCGTAATCCCAACCGCTGCTCCACCAGTGTCATACTTCCCGTTGTTTTCCCTGAGGTGGTCCGGCAGGTTTTGATATTTGATAATAATAAAAAGTAGACAGAAGTTACAGAAAATGCGTGAATGTAATGAGTGTTTCTTTAATTCACAAATCCCTGTATACAATAGGAAAGTCCGGAATTCAGTTGCTTTCCACAATTTGTACTGGGAGACTGGCCTTGTTTTTCTATTGAATTCAGATGGCATCAAAGGCCGTATTAACTCCATTTTTTTCTAAAATTGATGCACGTGCTCTTACAGTAAGTCTAGATACACCTAGAATGCCAGAAAGCAATCATGCGCTTCATTATGCAAAGGCAAAGTAGATGCAATATGAACTATCTATCCGTCTAGACTGTCCGTCTTTCTACAGAAGCCCGCTTACATTGCTCATGGGCAGCTGGTGCAACATCCCATTGCCATCAGTAGTATTGCCACACCTCAATACTTGGATCTCTTCCTTCATTTCCTTCATTTCGGTAAAAAAGCTTCGCCAGCCACTCTGCAGTAACAATACAAACGCATGTATATGTTTAGACTGGCATGAGTTTACAAATAGGTAGTACATCACCATCACCATCGATGTTTAAAACCAGGTTCAAGTTGACATTATTCTCAAAGCCGACATCATCAAGTAGCCTCTTTATCCCATTCAGGAGCCCAAAATGATAGTAGCTACCTGGATCAATGTGTTTAATTCCTGATACAACCTGGGGAGAGTCAAGCAGTATTCTTAACTCAATAGGAATGGATATATCTTTCTTGCGCAGAACAGCCAGGAGACGTCGCAGAGGCTTGTGGAATGTTATCGTATATTACCCAGTCTTTCAAGGCCTCACTCAGATCTACATCAGATTCATGGTCGTCATAGTCATCAGTCTCTGAATCGAAGGAGACGAATTCAGATGGCAAATTGTTATTATTATCCTGCTGATGCTTAACTCCTTCCTCAGGTCGACTACCCAATGTTCATTAAGATGTTATGCTGTAGTTGTAGCCGGACAATAAAATAGCCCATCTTTGCAGGCGCGCCGAAACCCTTTCTGGTAGCTGACTGGAGGGTCCGAACACGAAGGTCAGAGGGCGGTGGTCAGTTACTAGTGAGAATTCTCTGCCACAAAGGAACCGGTGACACCACCGAATGCCCCAGACAATCGCTAATGCTTCGCGTTCGATCTGCGAATATCTCTTCTCCGCCGGTGACAACAACTTGCTAATGAAGATTATGGGCCTGCCTTCCTGAGAGAGCACACCACCAATGGCCACCTGCGAAGCGTCACATTCGATCTCCACTGGTTTCTTCGGATCGTACGAATGCAGCATAGACTCAGCTGACAGTGCCATCTTGACCTTATTGAAGGCTTGTTCGTGCTTGTCTGCCCAAGTGAACTCGGCTCCTCTGCGTCTAAATTTACCGCAGAAATTAACGAGGCCAAGAAACGATTCCAATTCCGGTAGATTTTTCGGGGCTGACATCTCCCTTAACGCGCGCATTTTCTCTTCATCTGGCTTCACTGTCCCTGACTGTGACCCAGAAAGCGGACCCGAGTCTGCATTATCTGACATTTTTCCTCGTTTACTGTCAAGTTGTGCTTGGCCAACCGTGCTCTAACTTCAGCTTCTCTGTCTCTGAGGTCTTCTTTGGTCTCGCCGCCAATGAGAATATCATCGACATATGCTACTGCTCCAGAAATTCCTTGAATAACTTCCACGATATAACGTTGGAAAATACTGGGGGCAGTCTTTAATTCGAAGACAAGGCGGTTGTATCTGAAGTTCCCGAATGGTGTAGACATCACGGTGATATCCTTGGAAGAGTCGTCTAGGTGCACCTGGTTATATGCCTTCTCGAGATCCAAAATCGTGTAGTATTTGCAATTTGTCACTGCTGCGAATGCTTCTTCAACTGTCGGTAACGGGTAGCTATCCTGCTGTAGTTGTGGATTGACTGTCGTCTTATAGTCGACACAGATCCTGAGACCGCCATTGGGTTTTTGCACAGTCACAATGGGTGACGCCCACTGCGAAAAGCTAACTTGCTCGATAACTCCGTCAGTCACAAGCTTGTCGATCTCGCATTTCAGACGCTCGCGCAATGCAAATGGCACAGGCCTCGCTTTGATGTACTTGGGCACTGCGCCATCGACTAATCGTAAGCTGGCCTTGAATGGAGCTGAATCCTTCATCTCTGTATGTCCAATAGAGACGCATTCCGGATTGAATTTGATGACATCTCGTCCGAGCAATGCAAAGTTGCGGTTTGAGCGTACTACTTGAAACGTAATCTTGATGTTTCTTCCTTTCCATTCCGTGACGACAGGCAATGAGCCCAATTGGTCGAATTTGTGTCCGTCGGTGTTGCTGGACAAAACTGAAACCGAAGCTCCTGTGTCAATCTGACAGATTATGGATTGCATTTTGCCTTCTACTTGACAAGCCAGCTTCACTGTAGAGCACGACGCTTCTTTGCCAGTGTCAGTGTGCAAAATGTCTCTTTGTGCAGAATCCTCAGCCACAAAGTTCTGTTGACTGGATACGCTTGACCGACATGCCTTCAAACAAGCTAATTATACTCACAGCAAATACTTGGTGGTGGTCAGAAAACTGTTCCCTGATGGCCGGCAGAAGCGCCTTTGCAAGAATTTTTTCGACCTAGAAGTCGGCTGCCATAATCCCCTAAATATAACAAGGCGAGTAGTGCCGCGGCGGCTTATACCGGCCCATACATGGAGCTGAAATGCATGATTCCTGGTTTTACGACATCAGCAAATTTTCATTAACCAGTTGCTAAATATTTCAATTCCTCAGCCACATACATGTTTTATCATTCCGAGTTGCGATTCTGAGTTGCACACTGTAAGAACGGAACTGAGACTCATTGCAAACAGTTTGATTGGGTGAACACATCAGCCATAGGAATTCTGTGCATGCCCATGGGAATTCTGCTCCTTTACGTGATTTGTACTATACAAATAAAACACGCATTGAAATAATAAGTTGCGAGTTTTTTCTCAATCGTTTTTGCACGAATTAGAGGGAATGCTTACTTTTTGTGAATGCTTCGGAGTTGCGAACTTTGGTCGCGAAGAGTTGACCCGACGAAAAACTGTCTGATATGTCTTGCGGGATATAGCCACGCTGCATTCGTCGGTGAAGATGGCATCATCAAAATTGTCGTTCTCTTGCAGCTTCAGTGCGCTCCATGATAGCTGAATGGGTTGATTTTGCAACTTGATCATCTGGCAATACTGCGTTGTTGTTCGAACCTAAACCAACAGTCGCCGAATTCTCTTCATTGTGCAGATAGAAAGACGCAAACCAAACTTTAATCTCACCCTATTGCACAAGTCTTGAGCTGAAACTTGGCCATTAGTGGCGTCAAGCAGCGCATCTAAGAACACGGTATGTTCAAGTCCCCATTTTCGGGGCAGAGATTTCTCCTTGCTACTTTTTGTTAGATTTGTGTAAGATGGCGCCTGATGGCACGCCGGGAGACCTGCATTTCGCTACTAATTTCAGCTACACTTCTTTCTCTAAGTACAACTTTGACAGGAGATCAATGCGTTGCTTTTCCATCAGGCAACGTCCAATCTCCATTTGCAAGCTTCGTGAAATTGCTGTTAGTCTCCCTATTAGCTCGTGTCAGACAATGTCTTTTCGATGGGGAGAAACAAGAAAGGGTTTGCCATTAAAAACTATGAGAAACTTTCAAGGTGGACACCGAATAAGCGGGCAGCCTTTACAAACAACCCACCTCAAACAGCGCTCAATCTTACTCTCCCCAGTTAATGGCTCAGCCAATGACGAATGAGTTACACACAGATTCTCGCGAGATCTCGCGAGAATTGAGCCTTTTCTCGCGAACCCAACTGTAATTTTTCTCTCCACTGGCTGGGGTGCACATAAAGTGAAGTTATTCTGACACCTTACATTGCTAAGTACATGGGCGTGCCCCCCCCCTGTTCTGGGTGGATGGGTAGGCCTATATGTTAGTGCATTCTTGTCGGGCAGCCAGAAAAGTTGGGTTGAGACATTTTAACCAAGCCTCTTCACTGGGGCGCCAATAAAGTCGAAGTTATTTCAAAGCACTGTACATGCTATGTACATTGGCCTTATCCTCCCGATTTGGGGAAATGAGTGAGTGAGAGCGGCCTAATACTAGAAAAAGCACACTATAGAATAGAGACCGTAGCGAACAAATTTGTACACAGACAGACAGTTCTTTTACATTTTAATAATTAAGATTAATTACACACTTGTGTGTCCGCAGTTAAAAAAATCATCAATGAAGAATTGGAGATGTGGATGCTAGGACGTTGTAAATTTTAATAGCCCCGTCAAGGGCCGTTTTAACATACGGTACCAAGTAGTATATACGGTACAAAATTGCCAGCAAACCATTCTCATAATTCAAAGAGATTTAACCCTTTATCAGTGTGAAATGACTCGTTTTCCTTTCATTATCGCTCGTCTTCACTTCGCTCAACTCGCTTCGATCATCCTCGCTTCATTTCGGTCAATCTCCCCATTTCACACTTACAACGATTAATTCTCTTTGAATTCTGAGAATACGCTCTCGTCGTTCGCTTTGGTTTGCTGGCAATTTTGTACCGTATCCAACACTTCCAACTCTACCCAACTCTTCCAACACTTCCAACTCTCTCCAACACTTCCAACACTCTATAACCCCAGGCCGCGCCAAGGGTCTTTTTCTGTTACTAAAAATGAACCGCGTTTACACCTTTTCTGTTAGTGATACTTTTGAGACCGTTGCTAAAAATGCAGAGATAATAAAACAGCATATTTTGAATGGTATAATTGATGAAGTTTATTTAAAATATGATGATAAGCATGATTTAAAACTTTATCCGTTAGAGTTGGATGGGATGTATGATTTAGAACATGAGGGGGAGTTAATATTTCAACTTGGAGATTATTTAAATTCGGATGATTGGGAGGTTCGTTCATATGATTCCATCTCAACAAATAGCTCATATGAAACCAGCGATTCGGAGAATGAAAGTGAAATTTTTATGTAAAAAATGGAATTAGTTAACAGACCCTACTTTTTAATAACTGAATCAACCCAAACAATATTCAACGCACTTGATTCAATAAAAAAATTAATAAAGGATAAAATAATCGATGAAGTATATATATTTCCAGATATAAAGATATATCCGCTTGAAATTGGAGAACTAGATTATATTTGGGATAAGGGGGAGCAAAGTCTTCTTTTAGCACAATGTTTAAACTGTGAAAAAAATATTTAAAAAATGAACTAAGTACTATTGAACTATTTGAACTATTAAAAATGAACTATTACTCTGTAACAGAAACAACATTTATTGTTAAAAATATATATAAAAAAATGAAGGTAAATTATTTCTATATCGGAAATGTACCGATTAATGAACTTAATGAAAATTTAAGTTTGATAACAGTTGAACAAATGTCAATAATAATATTAGTAACAATAATAGTAATAATATTGTTTTTATTTGTTATAAAAAATTTATTACCATGTTGCCTTAAGTAATTATTATTTAAAAAAATAAACTAGAAAATGAGGTCTGATTTTGCAAACAATTATGCCAACACCTATGACAGCATCCATCCTATAGCAGAACCACCCCTATTATTTGATAAAGAAAAGGATGCTAACTACCACAATGAAAATAAGTCCACCCTAAAGTTTATAATTGCTGTTATTTTACTACTCTTACTTGAGATGATTATTTTTCCCGCCTTATTTTTATCTAAAAAATTAAATATAGAAGGAATACCATATAATGAAAGAAATATAAACTTAGCAATAGCATTAATAGCAATATCAAGCACATTAATAATAATTGTATTACTTATATTAATTATTTTAATTTCAGCAGGGCTTAATTATAAACGAAAACAAAAACAAAGAACTCCCTAGATTCACCAAAAGTCTAAATTAAACTAACATTAGCTGGTTCTCATAAAACGAACCAAATATTTCTTCACCATCCTTATCAGCAATGATATAGGTTGTGGGATTTGTATTTAAAACTTTACTAATAGTAAATTTCTCACTTATTTTCCAATATCCTTTTCTTCCCTTTTCAAACTTATCTTTCCATTTATAGATATAAACAGAATCGCCAACTTTAAAACGTTTAGTTTTCTTTTTTTCAAATTCTCCAAAAGTAACCTTAACATTTTCAGGATTGTTATAAGCTTGTTGAGGAGTCATCTTTATAGCTGAATGATATGAATTGTTATAATCTTTCACTACGTCTGGTAATATTTTTACCCACTTTTGGTTTCCATTTAAACTAAACTGAAACCACAATTTTTTCCCCAAAGTTCGATTAAATCTTTCTATTAATGCGTTTTTGCTTTCTCCATAAATAGAATAAATTTTATTAATATACTCCCCATTCGCGTCCTTTTTCCTTTCTTGTCCTTTTTCAAAATGATACAATTTATACATGTGAGGATTGTAAAATTCTTTTCCTTCGTCAACACACAACCTTTCACTTTTTTCTCCAAGGCTTCTAAAAGCAGCAGCAACCTCCTCTCCCTTTTTGGATTTTAAAGGAACAGCCCACGCGTATCGAGTAAAACCATCTAGTATGGTTAAGATATATTTATATCCCAGATCTTTCGGCATTGACATTAAATCAGCATACCAAATTTCATTCTTTTTGAAGTTCATGATTTTTCTATAAAATTTAGGTTTTCTATATTCTTTATGAAGAACCTTTGCCTTATCAGAACTTAGCCCACTACCACTTAACAACAAACACTCGACACAATTATTTCCATGTTGGTTGTAATTAATTCCCAAACCAAATTTAACTTTAGACTGCAAGATCTTTTTAACCATCCACCTAGTTAATCTTTGCCCAACCGACAACCCCTGCAAGTTATCTAATCCTTGAATCATTTTTTGATCGGCTTCATGTTTTAATCTTAATGCTTCCTCGGGTGAGTTCTTGTCAGCATCTCTGTATGCTAAGTCATGATAATATGCTAACCAATCAATACCATTTATGGGAATTGAATCAGCTTTTGGAGTGTTGTCAGGATTTAATCTCAAATCCAACCTAGTGCCGGGCATTTTACCCTCAATCTTTCGAAAGAGGCTGGAGCACACCTTAAGCGGCGATGATTACCGCCCATCTCCGTCTGCTCTCTGAACCTTCTCCTTATATTTAAAATACTTAGGAGCTTGGCTGCGCATTGCCACCATGTCTTCAAGCTTGTTACCTTTGGGAAGAGGAGTTACCTCTGTTCCTTCAAAAGATTTCTCAATTGAAGTGGTACTTGAAGCTGTATGACGGGTTTCACGCAATTTGGAGACATTGCCACTAATAGTGACTAGCAGTAGCTTTGCTTCTACCACTCAGGCCACGGGGTAACCTGTGAAGTTCATTGCTGGTAGGTGTAACTCACCTGTATACCTCCCAGTAGTAAAGACTGGTGGTAAGCTTGTTAATCCTTTTTGTAAGTCTAAAAATCCTCCTTCAAAGACTAATTGATTGCTCATTTTTAATCTTTAAAAAACATGTTTCTATCAGTTTAGTAATTTCCAAATATTGATCACCATATAAAAAATTTAAAGCAAATTCCCCAGTTAATAAAATAACACCATTATCAAATACCTTTTGTACGGGGGTTTTAGTAGTATTATTAATGCAAATATAATATAAATCAAATTCGGGATTAACATTTTTAAATTCTAATAACTTTTGAATATTTCTAAATCGACTCGATGAATTATCTGTGTTATCAGAAGATTTTACCTCTAACGCAATTTTTCTTTCGGTATGAATTAAATCAATTTTCTTTATTTTTTCAAAACCAAAATGTTCAATAGCTAATAATTCATAAAGATATCCTAGTCTCATTTGAATTGTTTTAATACGGTTTGCAATTATTAATTCATCTTGAAATATCTTATTTAGTATTCTGTCAGAACCGACCTTATCATAAATAGGTTTACAAAGACAATCATTTATCGTATTTTCCATTTTATAAAAAATAAAATTTAATAATTAATTAATCGAACCAAAGGTTCGCGACCCTACGGGGCGATTCCTGTACGAGTATGTCCAGCAGCTTTCGCAGCAGCTAAAACAAGTTTTCGCGGAGTTTTAAATCCTTCGCCAACGGCCGGTTTGTTATTTATAGAAGCAACAATCTTTTTATATAAGCTGGTATTTTTAGCAGCTCTTACTCCTAACTCATCGTAAAAATTTTTAGCACTTACTAATTCATCTCTAGTATATAAATCAGGGTTAAATTTTACCCTCGGGTTCATAATAATATTATATGCTCCACCCAATTCTCTATATAGCTCATTTCGATTTTTATCAATTCCACCAATTCGGTAGTTATCATTACCTAAATCTGTCACAGCAATACTAGATGGTGCAGGTCTTTGAAATTGTTCAACCCCTCCCCTTTCTGCAGCTCTAATCTCAGCAACTCTCAATAGCGCTTGATCAACATCATAAGTAGGCGGCTCATCCAAAATTTCATCCTCTTTTGGCTCAGTATTCTTAGCAATTTTTTCAAGAAGGTCTTTATCTGTTTTTTCTAGTTCGCTAAGTTTCCCCGTAATAGGATTAACAAAAGGGGCAGCAAATCTTTCGCCAGCTAGTTGTATTCCTAACTTTCTTTTTTGTAAATTTCTAACAAAATCAGAATATTTTTGCTTCTCTTTATAAATCGCTAACTCTCCATCAACGTCCATAAATTGACTCATTTTTTAACATAAAAAACTTTTTTAACTTAAAAAAATGGCCGAAACAAAAACCATATGGAGTGATAAATTTCATTTTAAAAAGCATCGTCAGTATATTAATGAGATCAGGGCAAGAGATTTAAATGCTACCCTACCAACAAGTGATAACTCAAACAATTTTACTACGGGAACGGTAACTTTTGACATTGGGGCAACAGACAGCGTTTTAGATCTGAAAAATGCCTTTTTCCGCGTTAGATGGTTGTATACCAGAAACGATGGAACTGCTCTTGCAGCCGTTCGCAGATCGTTCTGGAATTATTATAGAAAATGATTGGTTTTATAAATGTTTTTCCCAAGCCCAACTAACAGTTAATGGAGCCGTTGTTGAGACATCAACAAACCCAGCTGAGATTAATGGAGTTTTGAAACATTTAAATTATACTTTATATTTATATTATATTTATCAAAACAGGTTGGTGATAATGTTGGGTGGATGCCGGATAAGGGTAATGGACAAGCAGCAATTTTTCCTACTATACCAACAGGAGCTATAGCCAATAATGATGTGGCAACTATTACAGCTGAGTTAGACGCCATCAAAGGAATTGTTAATTCAATTACTAACAAAAGATATTAACACCGGTTTTATAGATCGTCAGAATAAATTCCCAGTCGCGGTTTTAACCACAGCAACCGCATATGAGCAAGATTTTTCAATTTTCCCACTCTTTGGGTTCTTCTCACCAAATCGGGTATGGAAAGGATTAAAATTTGGCATTCAGTTGCAAATATCTGGTGGATATCAGCCTAGGATACTTTATGGAGCCTCTATTTCAACCGATGTCGCAGTTCGTATAGCATCAATTCAATTAGTCGTCCCAAAATTCGAGGTAACGGCACCGCTATTAGAATACATCAATAAGCAGATAATGCTTGATCAAGAAATATTTTATTTGAATCGGCGACACTTTATGCGAACCATTAATAATAACCAGGATTACTTCCAGTGGCAGCTAACTACATCAGACCGGCGGGCTAGATATATTTTTGTATGGTTTAAGATAACAAATAGAAGCAGTAAAAGATCAAACGGAGATTTATATTGGCTTCAATCAGGAGACGTGGCAGCTCAGGCAGCCACCGCAACAGACAACGCGGTTTCAGCTATTAACGAGTTTAATGTTCAGAATGTCCGCTTGCAGGTTGATGACCAATATTACCCGGTTAAAACCTCCCTAAATCTAAACATAGCAAATAATAATGTTAATGATTTTATAAAATATTATCAGGATTATGTCAAAAATGAAGCGTATGCCGTTCCTCAGTACACACCCACGGAGTTTCTAAACATTCATCCAGTGGTTGTTTTTGATCTAACCGCACAGAAAGAAAATGTAGCCAACCTTGGTTTGAATTATCTGTTAGAGATTAATAAAACCGGTAATCAGGCACTAGACGCCCACGTATTGCTTCTAGAGGAATATGTGGCATATGCTCTAGCAGATGGTACAGTTGCTAATAAGGTGCCCGTAGATAAAAAGTAGTTAAATTTTATCTTTAAAAATGGTAAAAGCAAAACATAATAAAATATTTCCAAATGATCCTTTTCTTTGTTTAGTAATTGGTGGGTCTGACAAAGGAAAAACACACTTTGTTTATGATCTGTTAACAACCGATGGAATGTTAGACTATAATAATTTAATAATTTATACTAATAAACCTAAAATAAAATATTATGAATTTCTTAAACATGGATTAAAAAACAAATTAAAAAAAGATATCTTGTTTAGAATGTTAAGAGCATATGAGAAATATGAGGACGACGACGAACCACGATTTAACCTAGAAGACATTGAGGATTTATGTAAAAAAACGGCAGAAGCTCCAGAAAATAAAGACAACAATTCTCCAACAATTACAATATCAAACAGATTAACTTATGACAAAATTCCAAAACACGATAAAACACTAATTATATTTGATGATTGTATTAATGACGGAGATCAAGAATTGCAAAAGGAAATTTTTGTTAGTAGTAGAGGAGATGGAATTGGAGCTTTTTATCTTACTCAATCCTTTAGAGAATTAGAATCGATTATAAAAAAGAATGCTAGCTGTTGTGTAATGTTTGATTTAGATAACTATGATTTACAAAATATACACGCGAGATTTAATCCTGGGTTGGATACAAAACCATTTAAAAGTATGTGTAAAAAAATTTGGGATGATAGTCAATACAAACACATATATATCAACCCTAGGTTAGAAAGAAAAAATCGAATCTTAACAAATTTGATAAAAGAAGATAATGAGGACGAGGAGTAAAGCACGTTTTACACTATAAAAATGGCAGCAAATTTAGACACTATAAAACAATTGGTAGATCGAACTAATTCAAAGTTTAGTACAACCCTACAGTTTATAATGACAACCAGCGAACAACGGATTCTATTGCGCGATCCGTTACAACTCGATCAAAGCCTAAGTTATCAAATTGGTTTAATAATGTTTTCAGTTTTTAACATGCCTCAATTGATTAATGCAACAAACAATCAATTTAGATATTCTAAAGATTCCGGAGCCAATTGGACAACATTTAGTGTTAACCCGGGCGCTTATAGCTATACCGATTTGAATGCTTATATAGAAGGTGAATTAACAGCTAATGGTGATTGGGTAGCGGGCGCGATTGTTATAGGTGTTGATTTACCATCGGGAAGATTCACCCTATCACTAGGGTCTGGATATCAGGTTGATTTCACAATTGCAAATTCACTCAGAACCATACTTGGATTTAATTCCCGAATAGTTACCACATCAAGCACCGGCGATACAGTGGGAAATATTGAGGGTGGAGTTAATACAATTAATATAACAACCGACATATCAAACGGCGGTTATATAACAGATGATAATGGTGTTTTGGTTCAACGTGGAATCATTTATTCAATCCCGTTTCTTGCCGTTCCAATTGGAGAGAAAATGATTGTTGCACCCCAAACCCCAATATATTATCCTTTAAATCAATATACTGTTCAATCAATTTATATTAGGATCGTAGATGAAAGCGATAGGTTAATAAGTTTTGGAGGGCAGTCAATAACGGTAATTTTACGTATAAAACAGGTTTAATCCCATAGTAAAAATGGGTAACCAAAAAACAGGTTCGCGGTCTGAGACCGGTAATGCGATAAAAAAACAAACGGAAAAAGTTAAAAAAGCTGAAGATAATTATGAACTAGAACTAACAAAATTAAGACATTTACAAAGAAAAGAACTGTTAAAACCTACACCAACGAAACTAACTAAAACCAAGAGTTTTTCAGTAACATAAAATGACTATTAGTTGGGGTACGTTCAAACAAAGATATGGAACAGACACAACAAGCAATATTGAATTAACAAATTGGGCGCGGCAATTAAAAATAAAACCATTCAGATGTGTTATGCGGGATGAGATAAAAGACTTACCAAGATATGGATCTTTCATTGTTAATATAGAAACGACAAAAGAAAATGGTGTTCATTGGTCAGCAGTTTATTCAAAACCAAAACTTGTTTATTTTTTTGATTCATACGCGCTTCCTCCGTTACAGGAAATAAAAGACAAATTTAATCATACTAAAAATCGTTTATGTGGAGATCATCACGAACAGTTTCAAACCTTTGACAAAAGTTATTGCGGACAAGCGGCGTTGTATTTTTTATATAAAATTAATAACTCGAAGGAAAGACCCGAAGACTTTAAAATTATTTTAGACTCTATAAAATAGACAGTAAAAAATGTTATTTTCTGGAACACCCTCATGGAACGGAACAACAAGTAGTGGAGGTGGTACGTCGGGTGGTATCAGTGTTACATTCGGAGATAACCGATATATTAATGAGGATGAAGGTTATAAAAAAACTGAAATTGATAATAAATTAAATTTAAAAAGAAACGTTGCAGATTCCTATACCAAAACTCAAATCAATGATTCGTTAAATCTGAAAAGAGATGTATCTGATTCATATACCAAAACCGAAGTTGATAATTCATTAAATCTGAAAAGAGATATATCTGATTCTTATACCAAAACCGAAGTTGATAATTCATTAAATCTGAAAAGAGATATATCTGATTCCTATACCAAAACCGAAGTTGATAATTCATTAAATTTGAAAAGAGATATATCTGATTCCTATACCAAAACAGAGGTTGATAATTCATTAAATTTGAAAAGAGATATATCTGATTCCTATAGCAAAACAGAGGTCGATAATTCGTTAAATTTAAAACGGAATGTTGCTGATTCTTATACCAAAACCGAAGTTGATAATTTAGTTGGAGGAGGAACCCCAAAACAGGATCGATTCCAAACGGTTGAAACTGGTCATATACCTACCATTTCAGATTGGAGCGGAAATGGTTTTGCAATAACTGCAAGCACAGCATTTAATACAACCGATTTTGCAAGCTGGAAAGCGTTTGATGGAGATGACTCAACAGATTGGGCAACAAATAGTACCCAAACCGATTATTGGATTAAGGTTCAATGTCCTTCCGCGATAATGTGTTATAAAATTGATTTACGTGGTAGACCATCACCTTCAACCGAGCACCCCGCATCATGGCGATTTGAAGGGAGTAATGACAATACGAGCTGGGATGTTTTAATACCTGCGGATAGTTCTGTAGCATTAACTAACTCAACTCAAACGTTTAATGTTACCCAAAATTTTGATAAAACATATTCATATTTCAGATTGTTCTGTCTTACATCAACATCGGGTTCTACCAACCCCGGCCTATCAACCTTTCAGATTTATAGGCAGACTTTTACAATTATTGATTTAAATCTGGGAGTAGTTAATCAATCAATTGATATGGGTAGTAATACAATCACTAATGTCTCTAATATAAACGATAACATTTCTGTTGTTACTAAAGGCTATGTAGATACCCGAGTAACACAAACTGCGGATGGTCGAATGTCTTTTAACGATAAAATAAAATTGGATGGAATACCTGCAATTGATGCCGCTTTGTACGAGCCAGTAATTTGCAATTGGGCTGGGTATCAAAACCCAACCACTGCCGGCGATATTTTTCCAACAGGAAGTTTGGTTGGAGATGCTTCTTATATCGATTATCAAAATGGGGCTAGAATTACTGATGAAGCGTCGGGTCGCTCTGGAGCGTTACAATTTAATTTCACCCATTTTCGTAATATATCTGTGTCTTTCTTTTTCCGAGTTGCTAATTCTACAGGAGATGGTGCAGATGCGGTTTGGTTTTATGCATACTGTCACCAACGCCCAACAACCGAATATGGATCTGGATTAACAACTGACGCTGGTTTGATAGTGTTTGCTAGTGAGTGGACTGACAGAGTTGGTGTAGTTTGGAGTAACAAAAAATCAGATGGAGCTACGGTTCGTAATGATGTTCTTAATGACGCAGATCAAACTATAACCTACGCCAATATTGATAACGGCGATTGGCATCTGTTTGAAATCAATATTCTTAATCAAAGAGTTTGGTATCAATTAAGCACATACAATGTTGCGGGTGATTCTTATACACTAATTGGGCAAAATGTTTTTACTTATGATAGTGGAACTTGGGGAGATTTAGATAAAACGGGAACCCTTATGGGTTTTGGTGCTCGAACTGGGGGCTCGGATGCCGCACATTTTATTCGTGGCGCTGCGGTTTGTGGTAGCACATCATTTGGTTATAATTTTCCCTCTACCGCTTATTTAGAAAAACCGCCCGTAGCAATATAAAATATTTCTATATAAAATGGCTTTTAGTAGAACACCATCGATGCGACAAAATAATGTTATTATTCCTATTCCTAAACAAGAATCAAATATAAAAACATTCAAATCTCATACCAAATTTTTATTTAGTACTGTAAATGTCCAGGATAACAAGAAACTTCAAGAATTAATTAAGCTATTAAAAAATCATATTATACTTCAAGAGTTTTGGAAAATAGGATTTAAATGGGAGAAAAAAGAAAGAATAACTCCAATACAATACTTATTGAGCTCAGGACAAATCCCCAAAGAGCGCGGGGAATTCATTTTGGTGCTATTAAAAATAGACGAAAATGTCGGTATCTGAAGCAGATAAAAGGGAACGTGATCATTTTAACCAACGTAAGGGTCACATGTTAAGTAATGTTGATCGTATTAACTATGATTATGATTTATATACTAAAAAGTAAGAAGAGTTTCAAACCATATCAGAAATATGGATTTTTTCAATATTGGATTTGGAAGCTTATCGATGTTATGTGTAATTGTTTTAGGTATTTTACAATCAGTTCCAACTCTTAATTTATCTCAATTATTTTTAGGTATTTCAATTGGCTCAATATCAGGTTTTGAATTAATCAGAAACTTATCAATACTTTTAGCAATTAAATTATATCTTAAAAAAAGAAAGGAAAAATATAAATCGTTAAGAGATGTTGCAAAAAAATATAAAAACCAGTTATATTTATATGTGCAAAAAATATTGGATGACGGAGAGATAACAATTCATGAATTATCAACGGCGGTGGAATTATATGAAAAATATTTAAAAGATAGAAATAGAATTTTAGATGTTGAAACTTTTACCGATATGGAATTGAAGGAATTACGTTTGGACAAACCCAAAGCTCCTCCGATAGAAACTATAGAATACAAACCGGAAACCATGGCTATGGGGTTACAAAGCCCGCGGTCAGGAAGTACTGTAGAATTGAATGTTGTTTAATTTTTCTAACGCATAGGTTATATATTCTTCCCAAAGTGGTAACTCTCTTGTAATCCTAGGTTTAAATTTTTTATCAATACATAAAAATTCCAATGACTTTTTCAATAACATTTCGTTAGGTATGTTACCTATCCTTATAAACTTTGTATTCTCTCGTATAAGAAAATTGAAATAATATCCAACTAAAATTAAAATCCTTTCAGAGTCTTTCGAACTTAATCCCTTTCCTTTATTTAAATGAAAAAAGTTGTTATATAAATAAACATTATTTCCAGGAATTAAAATTGAATTAGAAATGTCCCTTGTAAGATTTCTTAAAATTGTGTTTTTAAAATAGTAATATGAATTTTCAATCTTTTTTGTTTTTTTCAAATTGATATATTTTAGAACATGAATAACACATGATATATATCTCCGTTTGCTGTTTGACCTCTATGCATAGTCACATTACATTTTTTACATTCGTAAATGTCTTTCATTTTTTTGTTATTTTCTTAGATTAAAAATGGAAAGTTGGTTCAAAACCGATTCTAATGTGATTAATTATCTCACACCCAATATGTTGGAGAATAAAGAATATGATATTATATGTTTGAGACAGGTTAAATTTATTGGACTTCAATCGATATTTTTACAATTAGATGGGCATGCTGTCCTATGTCTAAGTGGGAATGATGTTAAAAATTTTCCAGTTTTAGTTATTAATAAACCAAAAGCGTTTGTTATGAAATACAGTATGGAGGGTGGGTTACAATTTAAACTAAAACAAGCAAAAAATAAAAAGAGTGATAGGACTGTAAAGTTGGCTTCAGTTTGGGAGGCTGACTCCGAATAAGTTTAAATTTTTTATAAGAAAATGGAGACAATAAAAATCCTTATCACTAAAGAGCGCGAACTTAATGATATTAATAAAAAATAAATAAAATGTTTTATAGTGATTATGGGGATGATATGTTTCCCGTCCGATATGAAATGGATAAAAGAAAACGTTTTATTAAATCTGCAATTGCTTATGCTGAAACAGTAATTGAAATCGAAATAGATAGGTTGGTTAGACGAATAAAAGTACTTAGGAAAAAAGTAAAAGAATGTTTAAGTTACCCCACCGACTGTGAGGACAATTGGTGCTCAATAAAATATGAAATTGAAATGGATATTATGCTTAAACAATTACATGCTTTAGTTTTTTACCGACCCGAAGGGTCCCGAGCTTTACTCGATAAGTGCTAGTTCATCAATATCGAACTCAAAACAATTATAATCAACGTCAAATAGTAAGCTGTTATAATATTCAATTGAATGTTCATGCTGTGGTTTGTCATCAAAATAGTTTTTAAAGAATGGTTTCATAACTCCGTTTTTATCCGGTTTTTCTCTTTTAAATGTGTTTATCGTAGAAGTATATGTTTTTGATATGGTTGATCCGCTTTGAGGAATTGTTATACCGCCTTCAAACGATCGTTTCCACGGAGCATTATTATTTACTTTTATTGACTGCCCATCATATAAAGTTTTAAACGATGCAAAATTAATCTTATCGTTTGCACATCCTTTAAATGTTTTTTCTCTTCCATAATAAAATCATCTTTCAACAAAAGACAATATTTAATTTTAGGAGCGATAAAATATCCGAATATAATTCCACCCTCTCCATAATCGTTTTTTCCTTGACTTAAATTATTTCCGACGTGTCCGTTTTTATTTAACGTATCCCAATGTTTTTTATGTATATATAACGAATCCGTATCGCCGTAATAAATTTCTGGAGTCTTTGAGCCGTCTATAGACGTGATAAAATTATTCATGATCCTTCTTGAATGAGCTAGGATAAATATCCCTAATTGTGCCGGGCAAAGACCCGTTGTAGGATTATCATCCTCATCTAAATATTCTTGTGTGTCTTTCTTTTTTTCAACATAAAATAAATCGTCACATATTTTCTCATATGACTTAATTGTGTCGTCGTATTCTGTTTTTAATGTATTCAAATTCCAGAGATGCGTTGTGAAAGTAATGTCTCTTTGAACTGTTTTACCATATAAGGAATTTAATAGTGTTTTTACCAATTCAGAACCTGCCTCATTATTTTCTTTTTTAAATACTTTTCTCATTTCAAAAAGGTTTATAATATAATTCTGTAACGGAGAGAAATCGTAATTTTTTTCATATACAATTCCGCTATATATCTTTAATATTTTTCCACCCATTCTTACAATTTCTTGTATGTCTACGGAACATAAGGTGTCGATTACCTTTCCATTTCTAAACCTATTTAATGTTTTTGTTTCGTTTGCTTTTGTTTCCGGATTATAAAATTTCTCTTTATCTTTCGATGGGAGATGTTGAAGAAAAACGCTGGTAGGGTTCTCATACATAATCTTTAAAACCGCTGTTTTTGGTCGAAAGGTTTGTGAATTAAATTGTGTCAAAAAATCCTTTTCCTCGCTTATATCAAAAACTCTGGCTGTTTCTGCTCTTGGATATTCACTATCCTTATCAGACATGGCGGATGGGTACAATGAAACTCCATCAAAATTCATTAAACAATCTGATACGGTACCCAATTGGTTTTTTAGTTTAATTGCGATTTTCTTTTTTTCTTCCATATCGCTTTTGAGATAAGTTGATATAACCTCGCATGGGTCGCTTGTTGGTATTTTTAAATGGTCTTTTACAACGTCTACGATTGTTTGGAAACAGTCGCTTTCGTATTTATTTATTAGGGCAAATACTCTGCCTCCTTTGACTGCGTCCCTCATAAACCTTCTTATATAAGGATTGGTGTGAGAGTGAACCGAAAATTCTTTTCTTAATAGTGTTTGGTATTACATTTTTTCAAGTTTGCTTAAGTCAAAATAATCTTCGATTTTTAACGGAGATATTATTTCTTCAACTTTTTTAATGTAATTACTTTTTTCTTTTGTCTTTAGGTATTGTTTCATTTTGTCTTCAACTCTAACAAAATCTTTAAACCAACATTTTAATGTTAAACTTGAACAGGTAAGAGTATCGAACATTGTCATTCCTCCAATTTCATATGCTATTTCATTATACTTATGAATACAGGCGCATAAAGAAATAAGATCAAATTGTAAATATTCATACCATTCGCCCATGCGCTCTAGGTAGTCGTCCTCAGTAATGTCGTGAACCATTGAGGTCTTTCGCAAATCCTCTCTAATTGTCATTGATGAGCAAAACTTTTTTAAACTCATTGATGCGTGTTGATATGAACAAAGCATCGTAATGGTTTGTTTCGAATCCTTATGATTCTTCTTCTTATCTTTGTTTATAAACGCTCTAACCTCTTTTGACATATAATCGTTTACAAAAGTGATTGATAATATTCCTCTTGGGGTTTTAAGAATTTTAATTGGTTTTATATTACAAAATAGCGGTATGTACGAATCGAAACGGGATGAGTTATGTGCGATCAAAACAATCTTTTTTGACCTAACCGTACCAAGGTATTTAAACATTTTTCTAACACAGTCCATTTTATCTCCATCTGTTTGAAAATCACAACCGCGATCTGATATCAAGATCTTAGTTAGTTTCTTTATTGTCTCTGGGGTTTCGTTACAATTATTAGAAAAGTCGTTATAGTTTAAAAGACCAACTGCATACGGACATGCTTGTTGATTATAATTTAAATATGTTTCAAAATCAAATATGTATACATTTGATTTATTGGGATTTGTGGATGTGTTGAACATTTTTAGCTCTAACATTTTCGGGCGTTGGGTTTTTAAATACTACTTTATAATTGTCTTTTATCCGTTCGAGGGCGATTCCTCGTTGTTTATTTGATATAAGACAATAATGACCAATATGGTAATCAGTCGTGTGATAGTAATTTATTAATAACCAGTCGTGGTGAATCCCTCTTTGAGACTTTGGTTCAATTCCACGATTATTAGGGTTATACAGCCCTATGTTCAGATTAAAATATTCGTTGAATTTTCCAATTCTTGAATTTGTCATTAAACCTCTTTGGGTTCTTGAGTCGTACAACCAAGCACCATATTCGTCTTTGGATGGAGCTTTATCACCATAAATAAACTGAACACACTTGTAGAAACAATTTCCATCACTAGGTATGTAGCAGTACTCGTCTTTATACTCTGCAATTTCACACATGACATTTGTGCCCATACCCTGCTTTGACCTTTCGTGTTTAAGTGTGATTTCGTTTGGTGTCATTTTAAGTCTTCCAGAAAACACACTTAAATTCATGTCGTAGTTTTCTACCAAATGCTTAAACCAAGCTTGAAATTGGCTTATATTATAAAATGTTGCTAAGTATTGATTAATCTCTTCGCGATCATCTCCGCTTTTATTATAAAAATATTGTACCCTCGCATTAGTAATTTCAACACTATATCCGTTTGAAAGCTGGGTTTCAATAAAATCTAGGACATTCTGCATTGGTTCAAATCGATAAACCCTAATAAACTCATCTAATGGTTTTTCATCCGATTTATTCCGAGGTTTCCGACGTGTGGGTTTCTTTTGGTTTTTTTCTAATTCTGCTATTCTTTTTTCATATTCAGCCTTTTCTATTAATCGCTTCATTTCATATTCTGCCCTTATATTATTTGCTAATGCATTTATTTGCTGTTCTTGTATTTCTCTTTCTCTCTGCCTTTCTCTCTGTCTTTCTCTTGCTCTTTGGCGGCGTTGTTGTCTTTGGCGCTGTTCAATTTGTTCAATCTGTCTTTGTAATCGATTGAACTGTTGGCGCTCATTTGCAAGAAGTTGTCGAATCTGATCTGGGGTCATTCTTTGTTCCATTTTATAGAATAAAATTTATACAATATTTGAATTATTGGTTTTTTAATTTTAAGTTTTAGACGTCCTGACCCTCCCCACAGGAGCTTATTCGAGTTCCGCTTTAGGTAACAGTAGTCCACTACCCATAACATTTGCATTTAAAAAAATTCCTGAACCTGCTTTTGGTCGCATTTCGAGATATAATCCGCTTCCGTCATGTTTTTCAACGATGTTAAAATCTTTTCCTAATTTATTAAAAATCTTCAAAACTGCTGGCCTAAAATTAGCTCCAATATTGTCAAAAAATCCTTTAGCTTTCTCACCCGTTTTTTCTAAAGTTTGGCCAAACTCGTGTAGTTTATCTGCGACAACTCCGCTTCCTTGGGTTGTTCCTTTTAGTATTAAGCCGTCACCATGATTTGTTCCTTTTAGTATTAAACCTTTTCCGGCTGCTAACCTAGCTTCTGCATTTCTTTTTTGCTCTGCTGTTGCTGAACTACTATTAATGGTGTCAATGAGTTTCTGTTTGAATTGAGCATCCTGTGTTATTTGCTGTCTTTGAAATTCTGCCTCTCTAGCTTTTTCGTCCGCGGCTTTTTTTGTCATTTACTGCTTTTGCAATTCCAGCTGCTCCACCAGCGACTCCTCCAGCTGCTCCAATTCCTGCAAAAATTATTGGGAGCAAAGTTGCAAGTGGCAGGATTCCCCCTTGTTTCGCTTTTAACTCTCCTAGCTGTTTTATATTATCGTGAATTATTTTTCCTGCTAAACCGGCTGCTCCGGCTGCCCCAAGTCCTAAAAGAATTGGTAAAATAGGTAGCAAGCCGCCGTCCTTTTTTATGTGCGTTTCCATTAAAAATTTAACATCAGAATCTGTTAATCTATAATTTCTACCGTGATTCTTAAAGGATATTGGTCTTCCTTCTTGTGCATATTTTGCAGCGAGTTTAAATGTATTGATATCATAGTCAAGTTTTTTACCTAAACGATCCAGCCTTTTTAACATTGTATGACTATTTTTGTTATCGTCCAAACCTAATGTGTCTACAACCTCTGCTATAAAATATAAGCGATTTTCGTCATTAATTGAGTCCATTTTTATATTGTTAAAATTTCTTTAATCCTTTTCCGCCTTTAATTGTGGTTAACATTTTATTAAAATCCTGAATATCTTTATTACTTATTAGTGTGCTTTTTGTGGGGGTTTCTGTTGGTTGTGTGGCTTGAGTTGCTTCCTGCGCTAGTTTCAAATCTTTTATTGCTTTTATTTGTGAGAGGGTGTCGTTAAATTCTCTCAATTTCTTTAGTTCTTCTACTGCTCTAGCTGCTTCAATTCCGCCCTTTACAGCATTTGTTATAGAGCCTGCTGCGGAGCCTGCTTGCCCTATAAGACCCATATTGTCTTTAACAAAATTTGCTGCTGTTCCAACCACATCAAAAAGTCCCTCACCTCGGTATTCAACTGGGTCTCCTACCTGCATTTCATTCAGATTTTGCAAATGAGTAACGTGTGTCATTTTTTGTTCTATTTTTAGTAGCAGAAAAAAGAGACGAAGTGGAGGCACAATAGGTTGGGGTAGAATAATAGAACGGTGGGTGGTATAAGAAAAAGAGACGATTTATAACTTATGAATGAAACTCTCGCTACCATATATGGTATTATGTCTCCTCTTCATGAATGGGCTAGTATGAAGTTTCATACTACAGAAAAAGACCCTTCGCGCCTGCGGCGCGGCCTGGGGTTATAGAGTGTTGGAAGTGTTGGAGAGAGTTGGAAGTGTTAGAAGAGTTGGGTAGAGTTGGAAGTGTTGGATACGGTACAAAATTGCCAGCAAACCAAAGCGAACGACGAGAGCGTATTCTCAGAATTCAAAGAGAATCAATCGTTGTAAGTGTAAAATGGGGAGATTGACCGAAATGAAGCGAGGATGATCGAAGCGAGTTGAGCGAAGTGAAGACGAGCGATAATGAAGGGAAAACGAGTCATTTCACACTGATAAAGGGTTAAATCTCTTTGAATTATGAGAACGGTTTGCTGGCAATTTTGTACCGTATATACTACTGTACCAATCTGTAATGTTGTCAATTGAATGGTCCCGTACTCTCACGTCTGCTTAAAGTAGTGGCCAAAGAATTTTAAATAACTCCGTGTTTGCTTGCCTTCTCTCCGCGTCGCTCCGCCACGGTTCTTAACCACGCCTCTGCCAAGCCTCAGTCACGCCACTCTACTGTCTGTTCGAGCTCTCGCTGCGAGCACCGCCGCCACACGTTTACTGTCATCACGCTGCTACCATTGCCTCGGGCTCCTCGACTCGTTTTTTCGCCTACCAGAATTTATCTATCTTATTGTTGTGTAGCCGCCAGTGCATTCCTTCCTGATTCAGCAGTTACTCTGCCCTATCGCTATTGGCCGCCCAGGCAGAACTGATAATAGCAAGCTTAACTACCCTCTTATATTGTTACAATAAACAAGACTGCGGCCATTGCCCGCATCAGTTGTACTATAATCAAGTGCTACCGCTACAAATTGTGCCTCTGCCGTGTTGTCTCGTTAATCATTTTCGAGTCTGCCAAATAAATCGTCACAGATGCCGAATTTAGTCTACGAGTCGCACAGAAATTCTGAATCAGTTTACCTGAGTGAGTCAATTGTATTTCAAAGTTGCATGATTGCAAAGGGGGTCAAACCAAAATTGTAAATTAAATAACTTCAATGAAATCTTGTAGCTAAGCTAAGCTACAAGTTTCTAGAGTTCAGTAAGTGAAATTTGAATTGTGCTTTAGCTCGTATTTAGCCTTTGAATTAATGAAGATGAAAAGGGTTGGACACATAGGAATTGCGAGAACGAACTACGCAAGGAAATTAGTCTATGGAAAAATAATGGCAAATTGAATCGCAAATAAAAGTACAAAAGTAAAAACTCTAAATTTCGGAAGCAATACTTTTAGCCAGTGAAAACCAATTAATGTAAGCCATTGCACAAGGCAATATCACCTAGGAAATAACTATTGGCTCCAATGACAATAGCATTGACAAGCGCTTTGCGTCAACACTTTTTTTTCGGATGGTCAACGTCAGCTGTCCGGTTCTTTGACGGTAGGGACGGCAAAGCCAAATACTCGCGACCATCGGCATCGACACCTCGCCGCAAACAGTTCCGCACCATTAAGACGCGTAGGTGTTCCTGGCCACGCTCGCCCAGTTCATACAGGACCCTAAACAACATGGAGGCGTTCAGCATTCTCTATTAAAGTATTGCCTAAGCTTAAGCATGTCACCTTCTTCGATGGCGTCATGGTGGCGAGTCTCCTGCCCAGCTTCAATACACTGTCTGATCTTGAAAGACAGCATGCGATTACTTCCATTGAAAGCGGTATGTTTTGCCATTAAGTTCGTCGGACGCTTGCAAAGAATATTCAGATAGCGTTGAATTCCGGCTCAAGTACGACCGAGAGTTGCAGGAGCGTAATATTTTCTCTCATTGGTCTTTAATTGGAAATAATATATTCGAAGGTATTCATTCAGCGTTCTGTGATCCAGCGAGGCATAGTCCGTGCGTAGGCTTCGATTCATACAAAAGTTGAAAAAATGCCTACCGTTCTCCTCCATTTGCCGCCTGGTGCTAGCGGGCAGACCTTCAATCTCGATGCCATCTAACTGGAGCAACTCATCACTCAGATCACCGTCATCAGTTAGTTGTTCTTCGAACTCCTGTAAATCGTCAAGTTGTTTGGTCTAGTTTGCCAGGAAGTTCATGAAGTCGTCGATAAGCTCGCGACATTCATCGCCGTTCGAAGACAGTCTCGTAATGACGTCCAACTCATTGAGGTAGAAGTCTAGTTGCTTTAGACATGTCTCGCTTTTAATTAGAAATGTTCTGCATTTAGCATTTGTCTGAGCTGAGCTTGATATCTCGCCTCAGCTCCGTATTATTAATATTAATAAACCCCTTCCATGCTAGCAACTTATTGTGTGCTATTTTTATAAAGTAACTTTACAAAAATAAAGTACTATTTTTAATAAAGTAACTATTATAAAGAGCTATTTTTATAAAGTTACAAACTTTACAAAAATAAAGTACCAAATGCCACTGCACTAGACCTAATCAATTGATGAATTTTTTATTGAAGTTGTTTATTTATCCAGCCTTTGTCTGCGGTTTTCTCACCCCTGATTATTATTATCCTTCCCCCTCCGTGCCCTCTCATTGGCTGTCGCTGTATTTGCAATTCTTGTTTTCTACCCCCAGTCGCGTTCTGCGTGGCTGCAGCCAATCCCCGCTCGCTCTCTCTGCCCCACCCCGCCGTTTCTCTTACCCTGCAGCTTTTGCCCCACCACATCTTGTACTGACTGATATTTATTGGCGCGCGCTCCTTCCCCCCCCCCGCTATCCCCCTCGTTCGCTTCTCCTTTGGCTCCTTCGCCGCTCCGGCTACAACCGATACAAACAATATACTCGTACAATCGTAGCAATCGTATTTCAACATAGACGCAAAAAGCGCCAAGTGAGCAACCCACGCCACCGTAAGTATCGTTCTACTTTTGTTATTTGGGGCTCTAGCGCCATTAGGTCATCGTCACCAGGGCCTGTGCGTTTGCTGCGACCCTGGTTGCCGGCCTACTGCCTGCGCGTTTGTGCGACAGTGGGTTGGCAAGCAGCAGGACTGGGGCTGAGTTTCCCTGCTCGTACCCTCGCTTGGGTTACACCCTCCTGTCCTTGTTCCGGTAGGCTCCCCCAGGTGGGGTGGTGCAGATTGAAATCGCCAAGGATGAGTTCCCTGGCATGCGGCTTGAGCCAGTGCTTAACATTGGGGTGCTCACGCTGATCACGGTCCGCAACCTGACGAATGGGCGGACGATAAATATTGGTGACCACTAACCTGGTCCGACTGGAGCAGTGGATCACAATGCGGCAGCCTTCGACAGAGTTTCCGCTCCAGCCACGGACTTTGCAAAACGGAATGTCCTGGCGAATGAAAAACAGCAAACCGCCTCCTTTGCAATGCTCACTGGAGCGAAGGACACGGCGGTCCTTACGGACAGCGTTGTAGCCGAGCAGCTTGGGCGTTTTAGCGAAGGAATCCAACTTGCTCTCTTGCACCGCGACGATATCCACATGGAGTCTGTTGACAAGCTCCTCCAGTTCTCCTAATTTGCTCCTCAGGCCGTCGGCATTCCATTGTAGCAGGCGCAGACCACTGGTGCGTTTGGGCCAGTCTTGCTTGCGGCCCGGATGGGTCGTTCCAGCCGAGGGATCAGATTCAGCGGGCAAGGGTGGTGAGGGCACCCTGTTGAGCGCCTCAGTACACCTCGTACAGCGCCATCTCCCCCGACGAACATCTCTGTTGATGGTGTCACGAGTCGCCCCCGAACAGGCATTGTGGTAGAATTGCTCGCATGTGTTGCAGCACGCAGTCACCGTGGCGGCACGCATCGGCTTCCTGCACTTGTTACAAGGAGGCTTCTAGTTGGCTAGGCGCTCACGGACTCGGCGCCTCCAGAGATCTTCATAATTGGCAGTAGCGGCCATGAACTCGGTCGCCTCCTCATCAGGCCGTTCGGCCTGTGGGGTGGCATCGAGTTCGCCCCTGCAGGCTCGGCAGGTCCAGCCGGACTCACAGACAGCACGGTCGGCGGCCCAGCGACTCATTCCAGAGCAAACGCGTTGCAGGTGATAGCCCCGATCACAGGAGGGGCAGCTGAGAAATCTGCCTTTCAGCGGCTTGCCGCACTCCCGGTAGTTGCCGGTGCTGACGCAAGGATCCGGTCCAGGATTGGTCTCGACGTCACCGGCCCTAGTCAGAAGCATCTTGGGGAGATATCGGGCCACACTGATGTCTCCACCGGTCGCGCACACGTCGGGATCGGTTTGCCTGTCTATTATGTTTTCGCCAATGGGACAACTAGTGTCCGATGCCCGGCTCTCTTCGATGATTCCCATGGGAATCACCTCCCCCCCCCCGCGACGAAGACGCGGAGCCGGACAGGGGCTAAAGACAAGTCTTCAGTACAGCCGTACAGGGTGTAGGGTGCTGCTGCTGTTGCTACTGCTGCTGTGTGTGTGTGTAAAGCCTATATATGGACTACTTCCTTTCGGTCTTTCTGTCGCGCATCCACCGCCAGAAGTCGAGTGCCTTCTCGGCCTTGGTGTTCAAATCCGCAAGCTCCCTGATATCCATATCATTTCTCTTCCTCCAGGTCGCCGGGCAGTCCATCAGATGTTCGACATTATCCTCGTGCAATCCGCATTCCTGGTAGCTGCTGTCATCTGTTCTTCCAATGCGTTTCGCATAACTGGCAACCTCTAATAAGTGGCCGGTACGGAGCCTCCTGAAGCTGCTGGCCTCTTCTCGGCTGCTGTACCTAGGTTGCTTCGCCGTTGCTGTAAACCGTGAGCGAGCGAGGGTGCGTTCTTTTTCTGTCCGCTGCAACTTGTCTGTTGATCCATGCTTTGCGCATGGTCGACGGCCTCTTGCACACCTCCTGCTCCTCGGCACTGGCCTCAGCCCACGCTCTGCCCGCTTCCTCGTCTGCCAGCTCGTTACCCGCCAGGCCGCAGTGCGCCGGAGTCCAAGCAATCTTCACCTGCTGGCCCCTGGCCTCGAGAGCCCTCATACACATTCTGGCCGCAATGGCCGTCGGGTGCCTGCTGGTCCCTTGCAGGAGCCGGACGCAAGCTTTGGCTGTCGCAAATGATGGCGGCGCTGGTCCAGTCCCACCGCGCATCCAGCCAGTCGAGTCCTAGGCAGGCCGCCCTGAGCTCAGCCTGCGTCGACGAGCATGGCTTCCCCGCCGCGGCTCTGTCTTTGTCCACGATCTGCTGGACACCCTCGACGTCGTCCATGCTGGGTTTACAGACCACAATGCCGCCGGACCCGCTGTTATCCTTCACCGAGCCGTTGGAGTAAATGAGCCAAGCCAGTCAAGGTGTCCAAGTTTCTTGATGACTTCCAGGCCCATGGTCCTATTCTCGTTGTCGGTTGACGCTCTGGGGCCCGAGATGAAGGCCCTGTTCTTGCAGCTGTCAGACCAGGGGGCCTCGGCCATGGCATCCTCTAGGACCGCGTCGGATAGTCCGCTCATGTTGAATATATCCGCGGCCTGATTCCTCCAGCCTTTTCTCTTACGCCTGTTAACTTGGGCTTTCCGGACGAGCTTGCCTCTGAGCGAGTCCTTATCTTTCCTGAGAAGCCTGTCGTACATTATGGCCCACCGCACGTGACAGAGGTCCTCAATCGGCACGAGGCCGCTTTTAGCCTCGAGCGCATCCGTCGGTGTGGTGGCCATCAATCCGGTGATAATACGAGCGGCCATTCTCTGTGTGACCTCCATCTGGCGCCAGGTCTCCTTGTTGATCCAGGGGGTCCTCGCCGAGGCGCCGTAGAGCAAGCCGCTGTCCATAATGGCCTTATACGATTTCCTAAGCAGTTGACTAGACCAACCCCAGACTGTGCCAGCGACTCGTCTGAGCAGGTTCATCTTCCTCCTGGCGCTAGCTATCACGGATTGTGCGTGCCGGTGGAACTTAAGCTGCGGGTCGAAGGTGAGACCAAGGAACTTGGGGTACTTGCACCACTTGAGCTCAACATCATTGATGGTGATTCCGCTGCTGTTAATCGTTTGGCCTATGGGGCTGCAACTGAATAGCGTGAGCGTGCATTTGCTGCCGGCCAGAGGCAGGAGCCACGAACTACTTCACCTCTGGATCGTGACCGCTGCTCTCCTCTGCTGCTCAGTGGCTTGAGGAGAGTCCTTGTGTTTGAGCACGTTGTTGTCCTTGCTTCCCTTGGCCCCGCCCTCGAGGCGTTTGAGGACCTGCCACATTTTGTTACCATCGCAGTTCGCTTCCACATACTCTTTCCATTCTTTCGCCTTCTCTTCTCTGACTTTGCGCTTTAGCTCGTCGTTCGCTGCCTGCCATTGCTGCCAGTCTCCTCTCAAGGAATCGCGTGCCTCCATGTCAGCTCTCAGTTCCATCTCCGCTAATGGGGTGTTCCTGGTGGAGCAGTTCTTCGTGCCAATACACTCTCTGGCGCCTTTGATGATGCATTCTCTAATCGCTCTTTCCTCGCTCATCAGCGACGGCTTCTCCGTGGCGAAGTATTGGCAGCTGCTCGTTATGTGCTTCCTGTAAGCTGGCCAGTTCGCCGCTTTCCAGTTCCAGGACACGCGCTTGGCCGTTTTGCCCTGTTCGCGGTTGGTACCGTGCGGCCCGTGGTTGATGAAGATAGGCTTGTGGTCCGAGCCCATCTCGTCCAGGGTAGTCCAGTTCCAGGCTCTTTCCGCACTGTTGTGGCAGACGGTGACGTCCGGGGAGGAGTCGACACTCTCACCCCTGCCCATTCTGGTGGGGGTTCCGTCGTTGAGTATGGTCAGCTCCATGTCGCTTGCCCAGTCCGCCAACTCATCTCCTCTGCCGTCGGGAGCCATGTTATTGTCCCATGATTCATGGTGGGCGTTGAAATCGCCTCCAGTGATCCACTGCTGCCCACAGGGGACACGCCTGGTCCAGCCGGGCGGCAGAGCGGTGCCGGGGGTGGCGTAGACGTTGGCCAGGTTCAGGTCCCTCCCGGCCGATGATCTTGACCGCCAGGACTTCCAGCCCATCGTCCCCGTCAGCATTCCATTCATTCAGTTCCAGGTAATGGAGGCTTTTCCTGATGAGGATCACGAGCCCCCCTCCTCTGGCCGCTTTCTGATTACGCCTTCTGCTCCTGTCCTGTCTGATCAGGGTGTACCCAGGTATGTCAATCTCACCGTCTTCAGCTCTCAACTTAGTCTCTTGCAGCATAGCCACCGCAACGTTGTACTTGCATAGGTAGCTCTCGAGTTCCGGCGTTTTTGCCTTCAGGTGGTCGCAGTTCCATTGCAAGATCACGAGGTCCTCCTCCCAGGCCGCCTTCACCGGGTCAGGCATCTAGGTGGTCTCAGTGTCCTCCTCACTAGCGGCAGGCTGCTTGGCGTTATCGCGCTGGGTGGGCTCCGCGGTACATTCGGTGCAGCGCCATTTTTTTTACCTTTTTTTTTCTTGCTCCGTCCTAGATCCGATGCCCGAGCAGCTCCAGTGCACCACCTTGTCGCAGCTACGGCAGGTGATGCCGTGTCCCGCGCGCCTATACTTGTTGCACTTGGCACACCAGCCTCGTTCAGGCGGGCTGGGTGGCGTCCGTTGGCTGCTATTCTGTCCGTGGGACATGCTGGCCTGTCCGCCAATACATTGTCCGCACTTCCAGTTTGCGAGCTTGTCAGTCGACCAGCGGCTCCGGCCTGAGCATTTCTTGTGGCATCGCCTACCGCAATCCGTGCACGAGATGTTGTTGGCTCCGGTTCTGATCGTCTTGCCGCAGTTCAGGCATGGTTCTCTTTGACGCGGTCTATCCGGGCTCCGTCTGCTGTCCTCACCGACCAGCTCAACCGTCGTCCGTTCGCCAGTTGCCGCAGAACAGCAGGGGCCGCGCCATTGTGGTCTGGCCCGGCGCTCGACCTCGAGCCTATAGAAGTCCGCCTGGCTGAGGCCGCTGCATTTCAGATGCACGTAGTTCTCGCATTCGGCGCATCGTGCTGCTTGTCGCTCGCCTCTTCCGGGACCCGGGTTGCTCTCGACGTCTCCGGCTTTGATCAGCTTCCACTTCTTGCAGTCCCAGCAGTAGTCCATAGGTATGCCCCCCCTTCGTCACCAGCCCAGGGAGAGGGCGGGTGTCCACAGCACACCGCGAGGAGGTGTGGGGGCTGTGCTGCTGCTGCTGCTGTTGCTGTTGTTGTTGTTGTTGTTATAGCTGAGCCGTATTTAACACCTCGTCGAGCTTCTCCTTCCATTTGGGGCGGCACCTGTACCAGTTCCAGTAGCTCAGGATCGGCTCGGGTAGCTCGTTCGTGTGCGTCATAAGCAAGAGCCCGTATTGCCTTCTGGCTAGCTCGGTGGCGGGGCACTCTTCGATGACGTGGACCACCGTCTCTTCTTCCAGGCCACACTCCCAGCAGAGCCCGTCGGTGTCCTTTTTCAACCTTAGTTGATAGGCTTCGAGCTCCAGCGAGTGGCCCGTCCGAAAAAGACAGAAGCTGACCGCCTCGGTCCGGGACTTGAACTGTGGGTGGCGCGCAGACCTGACGGTGCCGTAGGTGTTCTTGCTTCGGACGTGAGCCCACTGCCGGTCTTTTCCTTGCTTTTTGGCCATTTTGGCTGCTAGGCGTGCTTGGACCAGGCTGGCTAGCACCGGCGTCTGACCTTGGGCGAGCTCCGTCGCGTTGCCTGCTATGATGTCGGCGGCCTCGTTTCCGGGATGGCCGCAGTGCGCTGGTATCCATGTCAGCGCAAGCTGCTTGTCTCTGCTGATCATCTTCGCGAGCGTCTTCCGGGTGTTGATCGCCACGGGGTTTCTGCCGTAGCCTTTGATGGCCAGGAGTCCGCTCTTGCTATCCGAGGCAATTTGGGCCGTTTGCCAGTCCTGCCTGCTCTCTAGCCACTCTAGGGCCGCCGCCAGGGCCCCGAGCTCCGCTTGTAACGAGGAGGCGATGTCCCCGCCGGTCTGGCGATGGTTTGGATCGGAGGCTCCTTCTCCGCTTCGCCGGTGAAAATCGCCACTCCGCTTCTTCCTCTGCCGTTTTTGACCAAGCCGTTGGTGTACAGTGTGTAGTCCGGTTTCGGGCAGTTGGCATGGAGCCTTCTCTTGGCCATGCACTTGTTGCCTTCCATCGTTATTTGCCTGTCTGCCTCGGCGTCGATGAGGGCCTTACGCCATCCGCTCCAGGGTGTGGCGTCCTCCTCGTCCTTGATTCTCGGCAGATCGAGGAACCCGGCTTCCCTCAGCGCCTCCTGGGCTGCCTTGCGCCAACCGATCCGCTTCAGTCTTGTCGGTACATTTTTGGTTGCGGTCTTGTACCTCCGGGATTTCTCTGGCAGTCGGAGCCAGCGGTCGAGCTTGGTGCCCCAGATAACCGTGCACAGCGGTTTGAGGTCTTGCAGCTGGCTCTCTCAGCGCAGGGCTTCCACCGGTGTTGTGTCCGTCGCTCCGGTGATGATTCTTTGAGCTTCCCTTTGTAGCACCTCGAGCCTCCGCCAAATTGGGGCGGAAATCCAAGGCGTCCAAGCACAAGCTCCGTACGTGATGTTGCTGCGGATTGTGGCTTTGTAGGTGTCACGTACCAGTTCCGGTTGCCATCCCCAGTCGCTACCGGCTAGTTTACGGAGTAAGTTTAGGTTCTTCCTGCAGCTAGTCACTACCGTCTCCGCGTGCTTGCTGAAACTGAGCTTCCTGTCATACGTGAGGCCCAGGAATTTAGGGTGCTCTTCCCACCGGATCTCCTGGTTGTTCAGTTTGACCTTCCCGGCAGGTATCGTCGTGGCCGGGTCGTTGCTGAAGATGGTGAGCGTGCATTTGGGCACTGAGATCGGCATCAGCCACTTTTCGCTCCAGTCTTGGATTGTCTTGGTGGCTAGCTGCTGCCTTTCGAGCGCAACATCTGGCGATCTGTTGCAAGACCAGGTGGCTAGGTCGTCAGCGTAGCCGCTGACTTCTAGCCCTTCGATATTTTCCTGTTTTTTGAGGAGGTCGTTGATGTAGATAATAAAGAGCAGGGGAGATAGCACGGATCCTTGCGGGAGACCCTGCCGAAATCTTTCGCGCCTGCTATCGACGTTGCCTACTCTGGCGCATGCTTTGCGGTCCATCAGCAAGGCCTGGATCCAGAGAATAAGCTTGACTCCGATACCCGTGTTGAGCAGCTTAATGATGAGCCCGTCTCTCCACACTTTGTCGAAGGCCCTTTCGAAGTGGAACAGGGCCAGGATGGTTTTTTCTCTGTTCTGGAAGGCATCGTCAATGGCTTGGGTGAGGCGGAGCACCTGGTCCTCGGCTGACCGACCTGCTCGGAAACCCGCTTAGTTGTCGCTGAGTGTTCCGTTGGCTTCGAGCGTGGATCTGATTCTGGCTGCCAACACGCGTTCCATCAGCTTGCCCAGGCACGAGGTCAGGCTTACCGGTCTGTACGATCCTATTTCGCTGGCCGGTTTTCCCTTTTTGAGCAGCGGGATAATGCGGGCCATTCGCCAGTTCGATGGTGCGTAGGCTTGCTCCGGAACAGATGAACAGATTCCGGACTTCTTCCAGGGCTGCCTTCGGCAGCTCCTTGAGCAGCTTGGGTGGATGTGATCCATGCCTGCCGCCCTGTTGCTGTCCGTCTTATCTAGCGCCTCTCTAATCTCTTCCGCTGAGATCTCCTCGTCGTCCGCGGGCTTTGGCTGTTGCCATTCCAGGATCCCGGGCCTTGCGTTAGCTTGCTTTTTTGCCCAGCGGTGGTTTGCTTTTATTTGGTAGGTACTGACCTTAGCGTATGTTTTAGCGATGATGTTCGCCTTCGCTCTGTCCGATTTGTACTTCCTTCCCTCGTGTTCCATGATTTGATCTTCCTCTCTTTTTGCCCTGGCTCTGCTTAACTGGCTGACCAGCGTCCACATCTTGCTGTTGCTCGCATGTTTGTCCAGGTGGTGCCTCCATTGTTCTTTTTTTGCGGTCCGCCATGGTTGTCTTGATCTCTTGGTCCAGGGCCTTCCATTTCCAGGCTTCCGATTTGATACCTTCTGCCGCGCGGACATTGTCTTTCTTCTCCATCATTTCCAGGATGTCCTCTTCGACGAAATCTATGTTACGTGTTTTCCTGGCGATGGTGCCGACGTGCTTCCGCGCTGCTTCCTGAATTGCCCGCTTGATTCTGCCTTCTTCCTGCTCGATGGTATCTTGCCTCCGACCTGGTTCTGTCAACGTGTTAGCCACCGCCTCTCGGTATTTTTCCCAGTTTGCCTTCCTCCAGTTCCAGCATATCACTTTTCTTTCTGCCGCCGCCTCTGTTTCTGTACCCGCTCTCCGGATTATGATCGGCAGATGATCGGAGCTCATTTCTTTCTGCACTGTCCAGCTCCAGAGGTGACTGTCGGCCGCTGGGACCATTGTGATGTCTGGTGCTGTGCTCGATTTCCCATCTCTGCTGTTTCGCGTGGCCTCTCCGTCGTTGAGCGCCGTGAACAGGTGGTCGTCCATCCATTCAACGAATGCCTCCCCTCTGGAGTCTCTGGGGCAGTTGTTGTCCCAGAGCTCGTGGTGCGCATTGAGTTCGCCGGCAATGATCCAGTTGTTTCCGCTGGGGAGATTGTGGAGCTCTCTGTGGTTCAACGGGGACGAAGATTGAGGTGGTATGTACACGTTGGCCAGGCCAATGGCTTCCGTCTGTCCTGGAGGGAAGACTTTTACGCAGAGTAGTTCTAGGTGTTCTCCGTCGGTTCGTTGAATGAGCTCGACCTTTTCGTACCTGATGCCTTCTTTAATCAGCGTCCGTGCGCGTTCGGTCTTTTCTGATTGCGGTGTAGCCGGGTATAGAAATAACTCCGTCTTCGCTGCGAAGTTTGGTTTCTTGAATCATCGCGGCGTCAATGTGGTGACGTTGGAGGAAGTCTCTTAGTTCCGGTTTTTTGGCCCTCACATGATCGCAGTTCCATTGCAGAAAGGAGAGTTTCGCGTCCTCTGCCCTGTGGGCTTCTTATTCTATGTCCCTGGTGTCCTGCTCCTTCTGCTCCGGCTTATGGCTGTTGCCCGTTTTGGGCTGCTGCTGAAATTCGACGCAGGTCCATCCGAGGTGCTTTATTTTGTCTCGTTGCTTCCTCGTATGAGCGCCGGAGCCGGAGGATTTTCTTAGCGCAGCCGCTGCACTCCGTGCCTTGGCCCTTCCGCCTGTGCTTCTGGCAGATGGCGCACCGACCCGCCTTCTGCCTGCTGTTCTCTGCACTCTGTGGCGTCCCGCTGGGCTTGGAGGCCTGATATTCCGCCTTACCGGTACTGCTTCTGCAGCAGTTTTGGCAGGTCCAGCTGATCAGCTGCTCGCGCCGCAATCTGGTAAGGCCGGTGCATGCACGGTGGCTGACCGACCCGCAGCCCAGGCACTGTAGCCCTCTATGGTCGCTGCGTATTTTCCTGTGACACTGGCGGCACGCTTCTGTGGAGCCTTTCTCTTTTCCGCGCGTCGGATTGGAAGCGTCCTTCTCCGCCACTTTGTCCTCCTGGGTGGTCCACAACCTGGGGGCCTTCCGGGCTGGTGCTGTGCGCTTGCTCGCCTCTCCTAGCTGCCGACCCGTGGTGTTCTCGCTGGGGCCGCTTTCCGGCTCCTCCTCCGTGGGGGGTGCTCTGGTCAGCGTGTCCTCTTCCCGGGAGCTTGATTCAGCCCCTCGGTTGCGGAGGGCGGGGTCTCGCTGATCTTTACCTCGCGGGTGTAGTGGTGAGTTCTCCGGCCTTCTGCTCCTGGGGTGGCTCTCTCTGATTCCCAGCGTCGGTTCCGGCGGCGCTTCCTCGCTGCTGCTATCAGGGCTGTCGCTCCTGCCTGTCTCGATATCGTCTTTGTCCTCGTCCTTTCTTACTCTTGACTGGCTCTCCGCTCTTGGCCTGGGCGCCTTGGTGACTTCGGTTGTGGGGTCTCGCCGTATTTGTGCCGCCGAAACTGTGCTATCCTTGTAGAAGTTGATCAGGCACGAGTTTGGCAATAGAAGCTTAAGCTCAACGTGCAGCCAGGAAGCTAAGTGAGTCACTACGGGGTGCCAAGCATCGTTGGCCTCAATCGTTGTGCCACCGTAGGTGTACTCTGGACCGTACCACACTACCTTCCTAGCTTCAGGTTTGCCGCCGGATACCTGATGAAAGGCCTTTGGAAAAACTTCGTCCATAAGGATTTTGGTGAGTCTAGCTTCGCTTGTTTTTAATGCGTTCGGAATATATCTTGAGTTCGTGCTCTTGCACAATCTCAGAGTTTGAGGTGAAACTCACCAGTTATTGCTCGCTTTATTCATATGGCCAAGTGAAATACTTTTAAATGTGGGTTTCGGCTCTCTGTCGAATCTGCGTCCGAATGCTCTAAGCTGAGGCAATAAGCGGCAAGCCCGACTCAGTGTTTTCCTGCGGTGTTATACCCTCTCTTATGATGTTACTCGTATATTTCAATCTAAGCCACTGATGACAATTCGCTGTATCATCTATCGTTTTGATCTATTATATTAACTGATCGTTTTTCGTCGCTACTAAAAAATACTTCGTATAATAAACTTGGCCAACTAAGCAAGAAAAAATATATCAGTTTAATTGCATATTGGACTGCGCTACTACTTGCATTTTTCTGTTCTCTGTTTGGTCTTGTTCTGCCAAGGACTGCTACGCTGCGCCAGATTAAATTCGTCTCATTTAAAAAAAGGTCTCACCGAGACACTGAATTAATTACGTTAACAATCCCAACTGGTTTATTATTGCATCTGGATTCTGCACTTCAAGGGCTACATCTGCTCTACATTCTACAATATTGGTTTGGCTATTATCGGAATTGACAACTGTTTAATTTGTCTTCTTTAACTGAGTCTGCGATTGCATCTGTTCTACAGCTTGGCATCCAGGTCTACACTAGGCCTACAGCTTGGCACCTAGGTCTACAACTTGGCATAAGATCAATCAAATCTATTTCCAGGTAAGCCCCTTTTTGCCTGCTACTAGGGACCGTCTGGCAGATTAGCCTTGCTTGTGGGTTGCATGCTTGTTCTAGAAGTAGGATTTAGGCTATTTTTTTGGTTTTCTTAATTTCTCTGCCAGAAATTTCTTTTTTTGTATTTGTGTGTGCTTTTCTATCTGCTTTCTTCATTTTCCTCTGCATCACTCTGTCTTGAGCATTATGTCAACTGAGGCTGGGGAGGAGGCTCTTGGTGCAGCTGATGATAGGGCCACACGAGCTCCAGGAGAAGTGAAATCTGGCGAATCAATGTCGGATTCACATGATTCATATGTGGGCCTAAATACAGATGAATCATCACATTCAACAAACCTCTTACTTGCAAACACACTAGCTTCTCTGCACCGCATGCTAGAGGATCACTAAGCAGTAAAGGAGCAGCAAGGCTAGTATGGTTCGGTTGTGGCCACCACCACCTTATTCAGCCAATATGAAGTTTGATGTTTGGGAAGCACAATTTTTGGCATACTAATTATCTGCCCATCAGGTACCTCCTGAACAACAGTCAGTCATCTTTACTTTCCCTCTTGTCGCCAGTGTTAAGAATTTTTCCTCAATAATGAGCTTGATAAAAATGCATGTTCAAAGGCGCTTTAGGCACTGCGCAACCGCTATACTGATGTTAACCTTCAACAGAAAAGTTATATGGAGCTTATAGCAGCCGTCCAAAATAGTACAGAGACTATCTTAGACTTCTATGACTGTCTAGTATCTTATTCTCACTCAGCAGGCATGTCAGTAAACCAGGCTGAGCCGCTGCTAAAAGCCAGGTTCTGTCATGGGCTGCGAAACAAGGCATTGGCCGAGAGACTGATTCTGTGGAGTCAAGAAACACTTGGAGTCTCCTCAGCTGATCTAGTCCAAAAAGCTAAAGGTATGGTGGGGGTGCAGGAGTTGTTGCATCCATTTCCAGCACCAACAGCAGGTGCAACTGCTAACTTCCGATCAGTTGACCCAGTTAAGGATGCTTTAGAGGCCAGGGTAGCTGAACTTGAAAACATATTGCATCAACAGCAGCAGGTCAGGAGTCACCAACATGATAACCCACCGCCGACATTCCCAGCGGCCCTGACTTCAACCGCTGTAGGAATTGGTAATCCAGCTTTTGTCAGGCAGGTGAGCCAGCAATCTAACCCTATGCAAAGCCAAAACCCCCATCTGCAAAGCCAAGAGCGTGCCATCGCTGCGGGAACACTGATCACCTGGTCGCTGACTGCCCATGTCCGCCAGCGAATTAGAACAGTGCCAGGGGGCCAAAAGTGGGCCAACATTCTATTAGTACCACATCAGAATTTTGGAGAATTGTTTCTTGGAATCAGAAATACGGGTTTATCCAGTTAGAACAACTACCAGAGAAGCTGTTTGTTCATCATAGCCAACTTTCGGGCTTGCTGCACCAACTGGCAGAGCACCGCCAGATCATTGGCACTAGGGTGCAGTTCCAAAGTCAGGTTGCTCCAGGTCGTGAACATGACCAGGCCTGTTCTGTCACGCAGTGTCAGGATACTTCACAAGTGCAGTGTGGTCAGGTAAATCCAGTTGAGGACCAATCTTTCGAGTCTAGTTACTTTGTTCAGTTGGTAATCGGGGAGAGCCAACGCGAGTGTTATAAGCCAGCAGGTGATGGAGCGCCTTGTCTCTGCGAATCCAATTAATAATATCTTCACTTCAAGCCGAAAACATACTACTGCCGCAGCATTCAATGGCTCAACAACTCAGATACTGGGAGCGCTGAGGTGTGAAGTAACACTAGGGAAGCTAAGCAAGACTCATGTCTTCCTTGTCACCCAAGAGTCGACTGCAGAGGATCTGCTCGAAATCGACTTCCTTCGAAGTTTCCAGGTTGTGATTGACTTCACCGAAGGCAGAGCCCTTGTTGCAGGTGAAGCTGTCCCACTAGTTGAAGGGGACAAGGGTATCTTCCGTCTCCGCCGTGTGGTAGCTGGGTGCACCACAGAATTACCACCACAATCCGAAACTTTAGTACCAAGTTGGGTTTTAGACAATGCTCCAAATTTTCAAGGAATCATTCAATGCAAAATCTTCAACACCGACACCGAGTGCCTAGTAGCCCGCTCTGTCGACATGTCAAACCAGTCAAACCATGTGCTGGTCCGATTACTTAACAGTAGTGACCGGCTAACCAAGATTGAGCGAGGACAGGAAAAAGTATCGTTCCAGGAACTAGGTCAAGACACGGTAGTAGTACAAACAACACTCAATGAACAAGACTTCTCTATTGACAACGTTGACAATTTAAATAGCAAGATAGCTAAACTACTACATCCAGATCGGGGTACTACAGCATGGTTAACAAAAAAATTTTCGCTTAGACCAGGCAAAACTCACAACAAAGCAGCTGGGTCAAACTCTCCGGTTATTGAATTATTTTATGGGACAAATCTCAGAGCGGAACTGATCTGGGGCGAACTCGTCTTTACGAGATGCCTATTGAGCTCTCCTATGACCGGGTTAGTGAGACTCCATCGAGTTCGAGATCGTCGGTGACTGTGCCGTCAGATGCTCTACCCCAATTGCCCATCGACGGTGAAGCCGCTCCAGTTGCCGTCCAGGAGGAAGAGGAGGCGGGGTCGGCAAGCGCTCAGACTGGTGAGGAACCAGATGGTGAGGAAAGTCTTGGCGCTGGTACGGAGCCAGATACTACCGAATCGCCGATGGCCGAAACCCCCCCCCCGACACTGTGGCGATGTACGGATCGGTGCCAAGCTCGGGCTCATTGTCGGCGTGGTACGGGATATTATCATCCGCTGATTCGTAGAAATTTATAAGGCACGAATTAAACTTTGGCATGCCGAGGTCCGCGTTGATCTCCAGGAAATCTCGCAGGTCCTCGACAGCCGGGTGCCACTTTTGGTTGGGCTCTAATGGTACGCCCGAGTACGAGTAGCTGGGGCCGTACCATACCACCCTACGTTGCTCATGCGGCCGATGCCTGACGGCCTTTGGCAATAGGTCAGCTATTAGGCGGTCATAGAGCTGTTTGGATACAGATTCAAGTAGCTTCGGATAGTACTCAAGTACGTCGCCGTAGCGCTGGATATTTTCCCCGGTTCGGTCCGGGTGCACAGGGAAGCCGATGGGGCTCTGGAGGTACCTCACTGAGTCCGCATCGACATCATCAGCAGCGTCGTTACTGTTGGAAGCGTCCGATTCTGCAGCGCCTGGGTCCTCAGTGACCTGGTCCGGCTCCTCAAGGACCGTGTTGGTACCTCTAGAGTCAGAGTCAGCCGGAATTTCAATAACCTCCGGTTGTACGCTATCGGCTGGATTGGTGAGCACAGGAGAGTTCGGTGCCGACGAGTGGTCCGACCCTGGTGTTAATGTGCATGGTGCAATGGGTGGCGTTGTTTTGCTGGATGGACCAGCGGACGAGCGCCGTCTTTGGGCCGGGGGCACTGACGTACGGCTTGTTGTGCCTCTACCATTGGATATGGCCGTAGAGGATCCGCCAGCAGCACTACTTTTAGTAGTCCAGTCCGAGGACTGACGATTGCTTGCGCGCTTGCTAGGTGGCTCAGTTGAGCCCGCCGATTTTCGATAAGTGGGTAATTTCGACATTTGTCTAGTAAAAAAATTCTAAAATTTATTTTTTTAGTGCTAACTTTAGAGCACAAAGCAGGTAAGCACTATTTTTAGTATTTGGGATTTCAAAATTATTTGGTATAACATTGGCAAATCTTTGCAGGTCGATTTGGGCTCTTGCCGGCAGTGGAAGAGCAAAAACGGTCTCTGGTGAATTTCTAAATAAGCTGCACAGGAACACCCTGAACCGACTCGGTTGGCGCACCACCCTCCCAGACCTGGTTCTCAGGTTCTGGAGACGCCGCTGACTCACTATCCGCCTGATCATGCGACGTGACAGGATTCGGGGGGGGGGGTTTCGGCCATCGGCGATTCGGTAGTATCTGGTTCCGTACCAGCGCCAAGACTTTCCTCACCATCTGGTTCCTCACCAGTCTGAGCGCTTGCCGACCCCGCCTCCTCTTCCTCCTGGACGGCAACTGGAGCGGCTTCACCGTCGATGGGCAATTGGGGTAGAGCATCTGACGGCACAGTCACCGACGATCTCGAACTCGATGGAGTCTCACTAACCCGGTCATAGGAGAGCTCAATAGGCATCTCGTAAAGACGAGTTCGCCCCAGATCAGTTCCGCTCTGAGATTTGTCCCATAAAATAATTCAATAACCGGAGAGTTTGACCCAGCTGCTTTGTTGTGAGTTTTGCCTGGTCTAAGCGAAAATTTTTTTGTTAACCATGCTGTAGTACCCCGATCTGGATGTAGTAGTTTAGCTATCTTGCTATTTAAATTGTCAACGTTGTCAATAGAGAAGTCTTGTTCATTGAGTGTTGTTTGTACTACTACCGTGTCTTGACCTAGTTCCTGGAACGATACTTTTTCCTGTCCTCGCTCAATCTTGGTTAGCCGGTCACTACTGTTAAGTAATCGGACCAGCACATGGTTTGACTGGTTTGACATGTTGACAGAGCGGGCTACTAGGCACTCGGTGTCGGTGTTGAAGATTTTGCATTGAATGATTCCTTGAAAATTTGGAGCATTGTCTAAAACCCAACTTGGTACTAAAGTTTCGGATTGTGGTGGTAATTCTGTGGTGCACCCAGCTACCACACGGCGGAGACGGAAGATACCCTTGTCCCCTTCAACTAGTGGGACAGCTTCACCTGCAACAAGGGCTCTGCCTTCGGTGAAGTCAATCACAACCTGGAAACTTCGAAGGAAGTCGATTTCGAGCAGATCCTCTGCAGTCGACTCTTGGGTGACAAGGAAGACATGAGTCTTGCTTAGCTTCCCTAGTGTTACTTCACACCTCAGCGCTCCCAGTATCTGAGTTGTTGAGCCATTGAATGCTGCGGCAGTAGTATGTTTTCGGCTTGAAGTGAAGATATTATTAATTGGATTCGCAGAGACAAGGCGCTCCATCACCTGCTGGCTTATAACACTCGCGTTGGCTCTCCCCGATTACCAACTGAACAAAGTAACTAGACTCGAAAGATTGGTCCTCAACTGGATTTACCTGACCACACTGCACTTGTGAAGTATCCTGACACTGCGTGACAGAACAGGCCTGGTCATGTTCACGACCTGAAGCAACCTGACTTTGGAACTGCACCCTAGTGCCAATGATCTGGCGGTGCTCTGAAAGTTGGTGCAGCAAGCCCGAAAGTTGGCTATGATGAACAAACAGCTTCTCTGGTAGTTGTTCTAACTGGATAAACCCGTATTTCTGATTCCAAGAAACAATTCTCCCAAATTCTGATGTGGTACTAATAGAATGTTGGCCCACTTTTGGCCCCCTGGCACTGTTCTGATTCGCTGGCGGACATGGGCAGTCAGCGACCAGGTGATCAGTGTTCCCGCAGCGGTGGCACGCTCTTGGCTTTGCAGATGGGGGTTTTGGCTTTGCATAGGGTTAGATTGCTGGCTCACCTGCCTGACAAAAGCTGGATTACCAATTCCTACAGCGGTTGAAGTCAGGGCCGCTGGGAATGTCGGCGGTGGGTTATCATGTTGGTGACTCCTGACCTGCTGCTGTTGATGCAATATGTTTTCAAGTTCAGCTACCCTGGCCTCTAAAGCATCCTTAACTGGGTCAACTGATCGGAAGTTAGCAGTTGCACCTGCTGTTGGTGCTGGAAATGGATGCAACAACTCCTGCACCCCCACCATACCTTTAGCTTTTTGGACTAGATCAGCTGAGGAGACTCCAAGTGTTTCTTGACTCCACAGAATCAGTCTCTCGGCCAATGCCTTGTTTCGCAGCCCATGACAGAACCTGGCTTTTAGCAGCGGCTCAGCCTGGTTTACTGACATGCCTGCTGAGTGAGAATAAGATACTAGACGGTCATTCTTGACACTGGCGACAAGAGGGAAAGTAAGATCGCTGACTGTTGTTCGGGAGGTACCTGATGGGCAGATAATTAGTATGCCAAAAATTGTGCTTCCCAAACATCAAACTTCATATTGGCTGAATAAGGTGGTGGTGGCCACAACCGAACCATACTAGCCATAGGAGCAACACAATGTTGGACACTATCCAGTTGACCTTGCTGCTCCTTTACTACTTAGTGGTCCTCTAGCATGCGGTGCAGAGAAGCTAGTGTGTTTGCAAGTAAAAGGTTTGTTGAATGTGATGATTCATCTGTATTTAGGCCCACATGTGAATCATGTGAATCCGACATTGATTCGCCAGATTTCACTTCTCCTGGAGCTGGTGTAGCCCTATCATCAGCTGCACCAAGAGCCTCCTCCCCAGCCTCAGTTGACATAATGCTCAAGACAGAGAGTGATGCAGAGGAAAATGAAGAAAGCAGATAGAAAAGCACACACAAATACAAAAAAAGAAATTTCTGGCAGAGAAATTAATAAAACCAAAAAAATAGCCTAAATCCTAATTCTAGAACAAGCATGCAACCCACAAGCAAGGCTAATCTGCCAGACGGTCCCTAGCAGCAGGCAAAAAGGGGCTTACCTGGAAATAGATTTGATTGATCTTATGCCAAGTTTTAGACCTAGTGTAGACCTGATGTCAAGCTGTAGAACAGATGCAATCGCAGAATCAGTTGAAGAAGACAAATTAAACAGTTGTCAATTCCGATAATAGCCAAACCAATATTGTAGAATGTAGAGTAGATGTAGCCCTTGAAGTGCAGAATCCAGATGCAGTAATAAACCTGTTGGGATTGTTAACGTAATTAATTCAGTGTCTCGGTGAGACCTTTATTTAAATGAGACGAATTTAATCTGGCGCAGCGTAGCAGTCCTTGGCAGAACAAGACCAAACAGAGAACAGAAAAATGCAAGTAGTAGCACAGTCCAATATGCAATTAAACTGATATATTTTTTCTTGCTTAGTTGGCCAAGTTTATTATATTTTTAGTAGCGACGAAAAACGATCAGTTAATATAATAGATCAAAACGATAGACGATACAGCGAATCGTCATCAGTGGCTTAGATTGAAATATACGAGTAACATCATAAGAGAGGGTATAACACCGCAGGAAAACACTGAGTCGGACTTGCCGCTTATTGCCTCAACTTAGAGCATTCGGACGCAGATTCGACAGAGAGCCGAAACCCACATTTAAAAGTATTTCACTTGGCCATATATGAATAAAGTGAGCAATAACTGGCGAGTTTCACCTCAAACTCTGATATTGTGCCAGAGCTGATCTGGATTGGATTCTGATCTGGATTCATAATTCTGGGATAGCGACGTTTGCCTGCGGGACGTTTGCCAGCCGACGTTTGCCTGCGGGACGTTTGCCAGCCGACATTTGCCAGCCGACGTTTGCCAACCGACGTTTGCCAGTGGGACGTTTGCCAGCCGAAGTTTGCCTGCCGGACGTTTGCCAGCCGACGTTTGCCTGCGGGACGTTTGCCAGCCGACATTTGCCAGCCGACGTTTGCCAGCCGACGTTTGCCAGCGGGACGTTTGCCAGCCGAAGTTTGCCTGCCGGACGTTTGCCTGCCGGACGTTTGCCAGCCGACGTTTGCCTGCCGGAAGTTTGCCAGCCAAAATTTGCTAGCCAATATAAAGCCAGTCAGTGAAAAATTTGATACTGAAATATTCGCAGTTTAGCGGTTTGACAAAAACCGTTTTTACTCCAACTTTCTGACGGTTATTCGCATGTACACAAGTTTGAAAGCAAAATATATAAATTATGCAATTCATCAGTCTAACGTCTAATATCTAGTTTAACAACGATTTTGACACAACATATCAAAAGATGAACATTGGGTTTGCCTCGTATGAAAGCAATAACAATTGTTGTGCTGAAAAGATGAAAACTTCCTATCTCCCTATGGCCTTCAAAACATTTTTCATAGATTTCGAGTGCTGCGTACTTCTACTTTAGTAGTCCTTGGCGTGACTAAGCTTTGCCTACGTAGTGTCTAGCGCTTGCTATTCTACTAGCTTGCTACTGGCGGCTTGTCTGGCTATTCAGCTATATAGCTTACTATAAAAACGTACCGCATTAGACTCGTCTACACATGTACGTTGAGATCGCGGTTTCCTGGCTTACTTGAGTAGTAATACAACAGAATTGGAATCAATTTGCTTACTTTTGGATCTCCCAATGAACTGAGAAATAGATTAGCCAGAATTACCGCTCAGCAGCTCTTTTTGTTTGCCTCATAACTTAATCGCTGGAGATTCCCGTTGTAATCTGCGCGTCTTCTTTCGCACATCAAAAATCAAGCATCTCAAACTGAGAAAAACGATACACAATTGTCTAAAGTAAACAATATTTTCACATTCAAAGAAAATCGTTGTTAAACTGGATATTAGATGTAAATCTATATAAATTGCATAATTTATATAGATTTTGCATAAATTGCATAATTTATAGATTTTGCTTTCAAACTTGTATATATGCGAATAACCGTCAAAAAGTTGGAGTAAAAACGGTTTTTGTCAAACCGCTAAACTGCGAATGTTTCAGTATCAAATTTTTCACTGACTGGCTTTATATTGGCTAGCAAATTTTGGCTGGCAAACTTCCGGCAGGCAAACGTCGGCTGGCAAACGTCGGCTGGCAAACGTCCGGCAGGCAAACGTCGGCTGGCAAACGTCGGCTGGCAAACGTCCGACTGGCAAACGTCCCGCTGGCAAACGTCGGCTGGCAAATGTCGGCTGGCAAACGTCGGCTGGCAAACGTCGGCTGGCAAACGTCCCGCAGGCAAACGTCCGGCAGGCAAACTTCGGCTGGCAAACGTCCCGCTGGCAAACGTCGGCTGGCAAACGTCGGCTGGCAAATGTCGGCTGGCAAACGTCCCGCAGGCAAACGTCGGCTGGCAAACGTCCCGCAGGCAAACGTCGTAGACCCATAATTCTTAATATGAATTAAAGAAATTTCTCAAATGCGGAGCATCGAACTTCATGGCTGGATATGCAGATACAAACTTCCGAAAGAGGCCCAAGTAGAGAACTTCTTGTCGCTTTGTCCCTTCAACACAGTTGATCTTCTCAAGTTCCTGCAAATCTACGTCCAACTGCGTCAGTGCAGATTCTTCCTGGCCAGGTCCATCGATCTCCGGTAACAATTCGAAGAGTTTGTTGCTCACCTCGTCGAGATCTTCGGTAAAATCGTCAGCGACACCCAGTTGCTCGTCAACCAGTGCCATCACTTCCTGCCAGGCCAAAGCCTGATCAATCTCCGTAGACGTAAGACCCGAAATCATTTCACTCGGAAATTAAGAGTAGTCAATTAGTCTAATGATTCCAGACATTTTCGGTTGTATTTCTTCTCTCGTCTCTACTTTCTGGCCAAACCTAAATTTCACTTATCCCTCTTATAGTCCATGCGTGCGGTAAATTCCAATCTATCTATGTCTATGGCTAAAACCAGAAGAATGCTTTGCCCATAAGTCAATGAATCTATCACTAGGTTCCTTCGTGCGTAAATAGTCTTGGCACGAGTGCGCGTTAGCACTTCGACAACACTCGAAACCTAGAGATAAATCTACCATTTGCTCACGAAAGAGCACAAACTCTTGGGAAATTGATTTTGAGCACTTGCTCAGGAGGACGCACTCATTTTATATTCATACTGAATTTAGAATCTCGCCGAGTTTGAGCAACTACTCACTTTTAAAGAGCTCGTAAGTGAAGTCCATGCAAGAATTTGGAGACTTAAGCAACAGAGAGCACGTTGTGGCTGGGTGGTGGGGGCTAATGTTTGGATGAATGTTTTCACTTTTCAATGCAGGGGCTGGAGCTCTTAAGTCCCTGGGGGTTTGGAACTTAAACAAGTTTTGACACCACGTGGAGATTGGGGTTGGGTGGTGGGACTAAAGTTAAGATGAATCACTTTAAAGGGGAGCTCTTAAGTCTCTGGGGTTGGGATCGTGGGGCTAAATTTGAGATGAATTTGAGGAAGCTCTTAAGTCCCTAGAATCGGGGACTCAAGCAACAAAGACACTTTGGTGTTGAAATAGAGGGGGGCTAAAGTTAGGACATGTTTTCACTTTCATGTAAAAGGTAGCTCTAATTACGTCCCTGAAGTAAGGGACTCAAACAGAATTTTTGGCACTACATGCATGTTGTGGTTGGGATGGTGGGAGCTTAAGTTAAGATAAATGAAGCTAATGGGGAAGCCGTCCAGCAAATTGGCCACTATCAAAGAAGGCTAGATTGCAAAGGAAGTGTCTTGGAAACCAACTGATAAGTAGGCAATCGCCCTCACAAAATATCTTTAATGGCAAGAATTTGAGATTTTGAGATTGAAATCGACTAATCCCAAAAACAAGAGAAAGCCTTGAATAAGAAACCCCCAGGTGCAATGTACAATAAACGAATCGATAAAATATCGTTCTAGAATATTGCAAAGTAAATACATGTACATAGATAGAAACTACTCTACGAAGTAACATGACACGCATGAAATACTAATATGCATGCACGTGAAAATACACGAGGCGAAAAATAACTATAATCATGTACAAAAGTAACATAAGCGTAGGATTATTACGTATAGAATATTGTTAAAATGAATGAAGGATTACAAGTAGTACGGTATGTGTGCGAAATAATAAAATACCGTATGATAAAATACAATGCTTTATTTTAAGCTTTTTTTGCTTTATTTTATTAAATATGAATTAGGAAGTGTCCTGGACAAATTTAACATTCTTCTTCACGTGAAGAGAATCTATGCAGAATAACAAATTTCATGATTTATATTTAATAAAATGAAGCAAAAAAACTTAAAATAAAGTATTTACTGATAGTTTGTTAGGAATAAACAAATTTAATGCTTGTTCCTACGATTCGTACGACAGAAACTAAAGTGTCTGTAGAAGTGTCTGAATAAGTGTCGGCGAAAGTTTAATACGTAAATTTACGTTTGGTGCAGTTTTGGCGTGATAAAAGTATAACGCTAATCTTTTCAGTGTCATGAAATGTAGGTCAAGCAGTGTTATCGTTATGATTTTTTTTAATATTACCACTTTCATCTTTATGGTGCTTCACTAATAACTCCTAGTTATATTAGTCACTTTGTTATTCTGACAACTGAGCTTATTTCTAAAAAAAGAATTTTTCGCAATCGGCACCCACACGCTAATTTGCAGTACCTAGTTTTCCATTTGTTTCTTGAAAATTTGTATCTTTGTTTGTAAATTATAGTGTCATCGAAATTTAAATTGTTTATTTCAAAATTTTACCAGCAACTATGGCATCAAATCAAGCAACACAAGAGTAAGTATTTTTAGGAAAAATGAGTGGTTTTACTTTTAGTTATTTTTGGACTTCAATCAAGTTCAAGCTTATGCCATGTTGATAAATTAGTTGCAGTTTCGAAATTTAATAGGATTGCAATTTAGTCAGAAAAATCCTAAAGAAGTTATTTGAAAATTCAAATGCAAAAAAAACTTGCATGGTTTAATATAAAAAAACTTGTCACAATCTTTCATTCTAAAATTACCAAGCAAAGATTCTATCCTAGCCATCTGAAAACCCATTAATTCCAATGTCACTATGGTTTGCTTTAAGCTACCTATAGTTGGGTTTAAACTACATAAAACTAAGCTTGAATTTGAATCAGCACTATCAAAAACTCTAATAAAAAGACAAAGTTTTAACAAATACCTATATTAAAAAAGGTTTTATAATTCTTTTTTAATGTTAATTATGCTTAGTGGCTTTGCTTTTAAATATGATAACCTAATTTTATTATATAGCTTATATTATGACAAAAGCAATATTCAGAATATTCAAATAAAATCAAGTTTTTTGAATAAAGAAAATATATATGCCATATTATAGTTAAAAGAAGGCATGTATACTAGAAATTTCTAAGATATATGGATCAATACAAATTATTAAAGGCCAAGACAGAGTTTGCCGCCTGTTAAAGGCATTGTTATGACACCATCCAATGATAATACATTTTCATTATGAACAATTATATATATAGCTGACAAAATTCATATAACAAACAAAAAGTTTAGCCTAGTGTATGTGTAGGCCTATACTATGGGTCCCTTAGGAAAATATTTTTTAGATCATACATTTGTGCTTCTAATGTAATGAATTTGTTAACTTTATTATAAGTATTTTTTAAAGATATACAGATATTTATTTTCAATATTATATGTACTGGTAGTGTTGTACTTAGTCTTAATATTTTGTGGCAGACAAAAAGACTACAGCGTATTTTTGCAAACAAAAGAATGGTAGACAAACTGGCAATAGACAAAATGACCATCAACCATACATGTTGCCATATAAGCATACAAAAAGTGATTTTTGCATTTCTTTGTTGTTATTAGAGTCACTGCATCAATTGCATCATAAAGGTGTCTTAATCATTTATAGATACTATATTCGATATTGCAGATTGTGTCACACATTTGCCAGAAAGTATTTGGCTATCTAGTAAAGTGTATACTAGTAAATGACACTAATGAAATGTTTTAATAAATTGTATTCTATTGAAAATTATATAATTAAAAGCACATAACCAATGCAACAAGCAATAGATACACGGCAAATAATTGTTATAATGATAGATTGAAATTTGATCTCAATTTCAATATTCCAAATTTCAAACCCAATTTTGCATTGAAAAATTTTCAGTTTTAATTTTGAATTTTGACACTATTCATTGAAAATCATTTCAAAATTTTGGTTATATTTTAACAATTAGACATTCATGATCATGCTATATAAGTAAGATAATATATAGGAAGCGAAAGGAAGCATGGTTCAAAGACTCAGCAGGGAAGGCAAGAATCACCTTTTTTATAAGAAAAGATTGTGCGGGGCACACATTGTTCCAGGCTTTGTGCTGCAACCACCTCAACCTCTATGGGAGCTCATTAGTTGAACTTATCAGCATAGATATTAATTGGATAAAGACTTTTAAAGCCTTAATGAAATTGATATATCTAGATCTCTAGATTAAATAGTGATAAAGAATAATATGCCTTTTATTCTAAGTACAAATGTATAATATATAATACATTAGCATTTTCTATTTTATAATTTTAAGTATTCTGACTCAAATACTAAAGATATTTTTAAAAACTTGTAAGCTCATACTGTCATACATGTAGATGCAAGTATAAAACTTTTTTTGCTTGATTAGCAAAAATATAGAAATTTGTTGAGCTCAAAAATTTCAATTTCAATTTTGATACAAAAATAATTTCAATCCATCACTAAATTGCTACAAAAATGAAACCTATATTATTTAAAAATGGAAACAATTAGTAAAACAAAATAGTTATGTATATTATTGTTTTAGGTATATTACTTACTAGTAACTAGCAACTTAAAGTATATTATTTAAAAAATCAATTTATTGTCATAAGTTTAAAATTAACTTTATTATAGCAAAGATTGTTTAGCATAATTTATGCAACTATGACATACTTCAACACTTTTGTACACTGTGCCACAAACTTGAGCATGTATAATTAAAAGTTGTAAGCCAATGATTATGCTATAAAGTTGTATTTCCTCCTTGTATGCCATATGTACACTATCTAAAGCATTTGTATACCAGAATTTTCTTGCATATATTACACTTGCAATATGAGCCATATTTAGTTTAGTAGAACAAATTTCATTGCTAAACCCAAAGCCTTCTCAAGCTCTATAGTATCTATTGAGACAAAATTGATATCAAGATCAAACCAATTTTTTATGTTGTCTATGGCTAATGAATAGGTATAACCAAATAGAAATATGGCTGAGTAGCTCTCTGCTTCACTATTAATATATGATGTTCTTTATTGTTTTTTAATCATAGATAGTATTAACAGCCAAGTAAAGAATAAACATATTCCTAATTTATTTGAGTCTATGGCCAAAGGCTAAAGCTTTGGCTATGTTTTGGCCAAAAAAATTATCTGTAGCCTTAGTTTCTCCTTTCCACAGAAGTTTATAAATGGGAAATAACTTTAGCTTTTTACTAGTGATAGGTCTAAATCTTCAGATTCAAAATCCAAATGTAAAAAAATGTCCCAGTTTTTTTCAAAATACAAATTATGCTTTAGATTTAAAAAAAATTATTTTCTAAATATTTCTAAATGTCTCCAAATATAAAAAATCAAAAAACCTAACCAAATTAAAATGTAAAAGAAATAAAACTTTTGAAATAAGAAAGTATATTAAAAAACAGAAATGTTACACTTATATCATATTGTTCATTTTAGCAGTAACATATTTATAAAAAAGTTACATCAAATATTAAGTTACTTAATTTTTAGACCCTTGAGGCATCTCCTATATACTAAAAATGAAAATCTTGCTTGTATGTTTGTGTGCAATTGATTTTAGCAAAAATTGCTTAACCAATTTTCATGAGACTTGCACTGTTCAATCAGAAATTTTCCCGGGATAGTACATGTATCTTGGTTAAAAAATTGCTAAATGCTAAAGGGATTAAATATTCAAAAAACATGCTTTTTTGCAAAGGTCAAGCAAACTTTTCGAATTGAAATGCATTGTAAGAATGCTAGAGAAAATTGACTTGTTGAATTCTAATTCTGAAATAGATTGCATCATAATGGAAATATAACTCCAACTTGAATTGCGTTGCAGTATTGAAAATGCAGTGTGGAAGTATAGCACCAGACTTGATTTAGATTGTGTAACCATATTGTCAACTTTAATTGAGACTGATACTGACTTGACTGAAAAATTGATTATGTCATAACTGTTTCGTGAGTGAGTGTTGAATTATATAAGTGCTACAATTTCATTTATAAATTTGATAAGATCTAGCCTAGATCTGAACAGACTGGACTGCTAATGCAGGGTTCGAATTTTAGAAGTGAAAATTTTTTATTAAAAGCTTTTATTAAAGGAATAAAAAAGGACTAAAGGCGTCATGTAAAAAATCATAGAAGCATCATGTAAACAATCATAGAAGCTTTGTGAAAAAATCATAGAAGCATCATGTAAAAATTATAGAAGTGTCATGTAAACAATCATAGAAGCGTCATGTAAAAAATCACAGAAGGGTCATGAAAAAATCATAGAAGCATCATGTAAGCAATCATAGAAGCGTCATGAAAAAATCATGTAAAAATCATAGAAGCATCATGTAAAAAATCATAGAAGCATCATGTAAACAATCATAGAAGCGTCATATAAAAAATCTTAGAAGCGTCATCAAAAGATCATAGAAGTCTCATATAAAAACCAATGAAAGTGTCATTTGAGAAATCATAGAAGCATCATAGAAGAATAAAAGAAGTGTCATGTAAAAATCAAAATAAGTGTCATATCAGACATGAAAGAAGTGTCATATAAAAAGTAAATGAAGCTATTGTGCTGTGCTGGGAAGAATTACTGAGATGTCAAGGCTTACGGAGAAAACTAAGATTATGGGGGGAGGGAAGCTACTTCAAAGTACATGTAGTTTACTCAATTTTTTTATTGCATTCTTTGTTGGCTTGTAATGGGGGGGGGGACTGATAGAAGAAGAGTCATGTAAAAAAGAAAAGAAGCACTATGTATACGTAAAAGAAGAGTCATATTGAAGTTAAAAAAAATTTTTGGGAATTGCTATGATGTCAAGGCTTGGAGGGAATTGGTATAGTGCTATGATGCTTAAAAAAGGAATCACTAAATGTCAAGGCTTAGGGGAGAAGAATTGCTGAGATTTCAAGGCTTTACATTGGGTTAAAGTTAGGTTTAGGTTAGTTTTGGGTTGAGGGTTAGATTTTAGCAGGTTTCAAGGTTAACAGGGGATTTTTCAGATATCAAGGTTTATGGGGGGCATCGCTAACATGTCAAGGCTTATGGGGAGAATAGCTGAGATGTCAAGGGGGGAGTTGATATGCTAAGGCTTGTGGGGGGGATTTGCTGACATGTCAAGGCTTACAAGGGGTTGCTGAGGTATAATGCAAAGAGACGCTTACATGTAGTTTATTAAAAAAACTTGTACTGCATTTTTTGGCTCCCCAATGGGGGGGGGGGCTGATTGCTAGTTAAACCTAAAGTCGCAGAAACATTTTTGGCAATCGTTGCTCAAGTGTAATCATTTGTTGGTTTTTTTAAATGCAAATGCACTGATGTACAATAAAGTTCTCAAATTGCACAAATATAACATTAGTTATGGTAGTATTAGTAATTAGAATTAGCTATATTAGTTATATAAGAATTAAGTCTAATTCAAACTTATTTACTCTTCAAACTGTAATTGCTAGAATTCACTTGAATTTCACTTGAATTTCACTTGAAGAGTAGACTAGTAGACTAGAGTATACTACTAATTAGATGACGAGGCATTTTTTACTTTATAAAAAGTTATAGTTACTCCCGCCGTTTACCTTTTTACTTTTTTCTTGCATTTGAAACACAATTGGATATTCGGATTCGGTTTCAGAAACTTGAAAAAATCCACATTTTTTACCTCTGATCTGCTTCCCCCTAAGACGTAATGATGATTCTTAGTTTCTAAAAATCTATCCAAAGTCTATTCATATATATTATTACCAAATTATTCACCTTACAATTGAGCAGTCAGGACGATTTGGACACGGCAATCCTGCGCAGCAAGCGCCGGCCCAACCGCCTAATAGCTGACGAAGCGACCAGCGACGACAATTCCGTAGTGAGCCTGTCCCAAGCTAAAATGGACGAACTGCAACTATTCAAAGGCGATACTGTACTTTTGAAAGGAAAGAAACGCCGCGACACAGTTTGTATTGTACTGCCGGATGAGGCCTGTCCTAATGATCGGGTTCGGATGAATAGGTAATTTGTGTAACAGTTAGTGTCATTTCAAACAGCTATTTTTTACTGATCAAAGCAAGTTCAATCTGGAAAGTCATCCAAGGGAGGTCAAGGGGTCAGCTGCCCTCCCTCATCCTAGTTTTAGACTTTTTATTGTTCTGCGAATCTATTACCGTAGAGTCAGATCCGAGGCGTGACAGAGTCGCTGTAGAATCACTGAGTTGCGTCTAAAGCGCATATGCGTCACTTAATGAATTAGAATTGCAATTCGCATTTATAACAACACTATTTAGCCTACTTGAGTTAGTAGAAAGTTAAGCGCTAACAAAAATTCTTTAAGAAGTCACAAGAGTCGGTCCCCAGAGTCGCTAGCGATTCTCTCCAGCTGGCATGCTAGTTTTTAACATTACAGATTGAGTAATTAAACTGCTACATGTACTTTAATAACCTAACCTCGCCCATCAAGATGCGTTCGAAACAACATCAGAGTTCGACTAGGCGACATTGTCAGCGTGCAGGCTATGCCTAACGTTGAATTTGGCAAGCGAATTCATGTGCTACCGTTTGACGATTCGATTCAGGGCCTGTCTGGCAACATGTTTGAAACTTATTTGAAACCGTATTTTCTTGAGGCATACCGGCCCATGCGAAAGGACGATATGTTTATTGTGCGCGGCGGGATGCGCGCTGTGGAGTTCAAGGTAATGGCTTTCCTGCCTCTTGACCCGATCTTTCATCGCCTCTCTTCCTCGCCGCTTCACCCTCACCCCTCCTCCTCTCTCCGCTTCTCCCTCCTCCCCGCTTCTCCCTCCCGCATCCCCTCCCCGCCTCTCCCTCCTCCCCGCCTCTCCCTCCTCCCCGCCTCTCCCTCCTCCCCGCCTCTCCCTCCTCCCCGCTTCTCCCTCCTCACCGCTTCTCCCTCCTCCCCGCTTCTCCCTCCTCCCCGCTTCTCCCTCCTCCCCGCTTCTCCCTCCTCACCCCGCTCCTCCTCTCCCCGCTTCTCCCTCCTCCCCGCTTCTCCCTCCTCTTCCCTGCTTCCCCCTCCTCCCCTCTTCCCCCTCACCTCTCCTCCTCTCCCCGCTTCTCCCTCCTCCCCGCTCCTCCTCTCCCCGCTTCTCCCTCCCCGCTCCTCCTCTCCCCGCTTCTCCCTCCTCCCCGCTTCTCCCTCACCGCTCCTCCTCTCCCCGCCTCTCCCTTCTTCCGCGCTTCCCCCTCCTCCCCGCTTCCCCCTCCTCCCCGCTTCCCCCTCCTCCCCGCTTCTCCCTCCTCACCGCTCCTCCTCTCCCCGCTTCTCCCTCCTCCCCGCTTCCCCCTCACCGCTCCTCCTCTCCCCGCTTCTCCCTCCTCACCGCTTCCCCCGCCTCTCTCTGCTCCCCCCTCTTCTCCCACGCCTCTCCCTCTTGCCACCGTGTGTTCTCTCTCCTCACGCGATACCTTCTCCAAATAAATTTTGCAGGTGATGGAGACGGACCCATCGCCTTACTGCATCGTGGCCCCAGAGACCGTCATACATTTCGACGGCGAGCCATGCAAACGCGAAGAAGAAGACTCTAAAGCGGAGGACATTGGCTACGAGGATATTGGCGGCTGCCGCAAACAGATGGCAGTCATCAAGGAGATGGTTGAACTGCCGTTGCGTCATCCGCAGCTGTTTAAATCAATCGGAGTTAAACCGCCCCGCGGCATTCTGCTCTTCGGCCCGCCCGGCACTGGCAAGACCCTCATCGCTAGGGCTGTTGCCAACGAGACTGGTGCGTTCTTCTTCTTGATCAACGGGCCAGAGATCATGTCCAAACTGGCCGGCGAGTCCGAGTCCAATCTTCGGAAAGCTTTCGAAGAGGCCGAGAAGAACTCTCCGGCTATTATCTTTATTGATGAATTGGATGCTATTGCGCCTAAGCGAGAGAAGACTCATGGCGAAGTTGAGCGCAGGATTGTGTCGCAACTGCTGACGCTAATGGACGGCCTAAAGGGCAGGTCGCAGGTAGGTTGTTTTTACCGTGTGTTCGGGTCTTTGTGTGCTTTATTGGTGACAAGGTGATAGATATGCGGTGGTGGATTCAGAGAGCCAATGGTAGATTCACAGACGCATTGGTACATTCAGAGACACAATGGTACATTCAGAGACACAATGGTACATTCAGAGACACAATGGTACATTCAGAGACACAGTGGTACATTCAGAGACACAATGGTACATTCAGAGACACAATGGTACATTCAGAGACACAGTGGTACATTCAGAGACAATGGTACATTCAGAGACACAATGGTACATTCAGAGACACAATGGTACACTCAGAGACACAGCGGTACATTCAGAGACACAATAGTACACTCAGAGACAGTGGTAGATTCAGAGAGCCAATGGTACATTCAGAGACACAATGGTACATTCAGAGACACAGCGGTACATTCAGAGACACAATGGTACATTCAGAGACACAATGGTACATTCAGAGACACAATGGTACATTCAGAGACACAGCGGTACATTCAGAGACACAGCGGTACATTCAGAGACACAATGGTACATTCAGAGACACAATGGTACATTCAGAGACACAATGGTACATTCAGAGACACAATGTACATTCAGAGACACAGTGGTAGATTCAGAGAGCCAATGGTACATTCAGAGACACAATGGTACATTCAGAGACACAGCGGTACATTCAGAGACACAGTAGTACATTCAGAGACACAATAGTAGATTCAGAGACCTCAATCTGATCCGGACACCCGCACCCCAGGTGATCGTGATGGCCGCCACCAACCGGCCCAATTCTATTGACCCCGCGCTGCGTCGGTTCGGCCGATTCGACCGCGAAGTCGACATCGGGATCCCGGACGTGGCTGGTCGCGAGGAAATTCTCCAGATTCACACCAAGAACATGAAGATGAAGGACGTTGATCTGGCTCTGGTGGCCTCCGAAACTCACGGCTTTGTGGGCGCCGATCTGGCCCAGCTGTGCAGCGAGGCGGCTCTGCAGCAAATTCGCAAAAAGATGGACATCATCGATCTGGAAGACGAGACCATCGATGCTGAGGTACTGGCCAGTCTGGCTGTTACTATGGACGATTTCAAGTACGCATTGACCAAGTGTAATCCGTCCGCTCTGAGGGAGACTCAGGTTGAAGTGCCGCAGGTCAGCTGGGAGGATATTGGCGGTCTGCAGAACGTTAAACAGGTGAGTTTAGGGCTGATTTTGAGTTGGATTTTACACAGAAACTTGTAGCTTGCAGTGGCCTCCGTGTCAGTTGCTTTGTTGCTTGTGGGTCACCGCTACCCTACCAGATCCTCAATTTAAGGCTTCCAGTCTCCCAGATCCTCAATCAAAGATACCAGCCTAACAGATCCTCAATTCAAGACTACCATCCTCCCAGATCCTCAAGGCAACCAGACTCCCAGATCCTCAAAGCTACCAGACTCCCAGATCCTCAAAGCTACCAGACTCCCAGATCCTCAAGGCAACCAGACTCCCAGATCCTCAAGGCTACCAGACTCCCAGATCCTCAAAGCTACCAGACTCCCAGATCCTCAAAGCTACCAGACTCCCAGATCCTCAAAGCTGCCAGACTCCCAGATCCTCAAAGCTGCCAGACTCCCAGATCCTCAAGGCAACCAGACTCCCAGATCCTCAAGGCAACCAGACTCCCAGATCCTCAAAGCTACCAGACTCCCAGATCCTCAAGGCTACCAGACTCCCAGATCCTCAAGGCAACCAGACTCCCAGATCCTCAAGGCTACCAGACTCCCAGATCCTTAAGGCTACCTACCAGACTCCCAGATCCTCATTCTCTCAGATCAGAAGTTTCATTCTTCTTAAACTCTCCAATCCAATCTTCATTGCCGCCGCCGCAGGAGCTGCAAGAGATGGTGCAGTACCCGGTGGAATTCCCGACAAGTTCGCCAAGTTCGGCATGACCCCCAGCAAAGGCGTGCTGTTCTACGGGCCGCCAGGCTGCGGCAAGACCCTGCTGGCCAAGGCCATCGCCAACGAGTGCCAGGCGAATTTCATCAGCATCAAGGGCCCCGAGCTGCTCACCATGTGGTTTGGCGAGTCCGAGGCCAACATTCGGGATATTTTTGACAAGGCCAGACAGGCAGCGCCCTGCGTGCTGTTCTTTGATGAATTGGACAGCATTGCCAAGGCTAGGTGTGTCTGTCTGTCTTTGTGTCTGTCTGTCTGTCTTTGTGTCTGTCTGTCTGCCTGTCTGTCTGTCTGTCTGTGTGTCTGTCTGTCTGTCTGTCTGTCTTTGTGTCTGTCTGTCTGCCTGTGTGTCTGTCTGTCTTTGTGTCTGTCTGTCTGCCTGTGTGTCTGTCTGTCTTTGTGTCTGTCTGTCTGCCTGTGTGTCTGTCTGTCTTTGTGTCTGTCTGTCTGTCTTTGTGTCTGTCTGTCTGCCTGTGTGTCTGTCTGTCTTTGTGTCTGTCTGCCTGTCTGTGTGTCTGTCTGTCTGTCTGTCTGTCTTTGTGTCTGTCTGTCTGCCTGTGTGTCTGTCTGTCTTTGTGTCTGTCTGTCTGCCTGTGTGTCTGTCTGTGTGTCTGTGTGTGTGTCTGTCTGTGTGTCTGTCTGTCTGTCTGTCTGTCTGTCTGTCTGTCTGTCTGTCTGTCTGTCTGTGTGTCTGTCTTTGTGTCTGTGTGTCTGCCTGTCTGTCTGTCTGCCTGTCTGTCTGTCTGCATGTCTGTCTGTCTGCCTGCCTTTGTTTGTCTTTGTGTCTGTCTGTCTGTCTGTCTGTCTGTCTGTCTGTCTGTCTGTTTGTCTTTATTTTTTATCTGTCAGTCTGCTGGCTCCTTCATGATTTACTGTTATAATATACCTTTACTAACTAATCTAGCTCTTTCAAAGTCAACTTCAAAGTCGATCAGTCCCCGGGCCAAGCAACTCACCTAATTCCCCCTAACCCGACTCTGCAGAGGCGGCAGCGTGGGCGATGCTGGCGGTGCAGCCGACCGTGTAATCAACCAGCTGCTGACTGAGATGGACGGCATGACCAATAAGAAGACCGTCTTCATTATTGGCGCCACTAATAGGCCTGACATTATCGATCCGGCCATTCTGCGACCAGGCAGGCTGGATCAGCTGATCTACATTCCTCTGCCTGATGAGGGCAGCCGATTGGCTATTCTTAAGGTGCGCGGTAACGTATAAGTGTACAACCTTATATTATATTGATGGTGCTAAAACTCAGAACCATTATTAGAACAGGTAGTGCCATTATTAGAACAGGTAGTGCCATTATTAGAACAGGTAGTGCCATTATTAGAACAGGTAGTGCCATTATTAGAAAAGGTAGTGCCATTATTAGAACAGGTAGTGCCATTATTAGAACAGGTAGTGCCATTATTAGAACAGGTAGTGCCATTATTAGAACAGGTAGTGCCATTATTAGAACAGGTATAATGTCATTATTAGAGTAGGTAATGCCATTATTAGAGCATGTAATGCCCATTATTATAATTATTAGAACAGGTATAATGTCATTATTAGAGTAGGTAATGCCATTATTAGAGCATGTAATGCCCATTATTATAATAAGTAATACCAATTTTTAAAACAGGTGTCAAAATTCGTAGGAAAAAATCAAGAACGGAATTCTATTACTAATCGTTTTCAAAAAAACAGCAATAAAAATATATTCTCCAACCCGCAGGCTAATCTACGAAAGTCGCCAATCGCTTGCGACGTAGATTTGAACCACATCGCCAAGGCTACTCACGGCTACTCCGGCGCCGACCTCACGGAGATCAGTCAGCGCGCCTGTAAGCAGGCTATTCGCGAGAGCATCGCCGCTGAATTGGATGCTCAACGACGCGGCGAAGACATAAGCTCGTCTGATCCAGTACCGGAGATCACTAGAAAGCACTTTGAGACCGCTATGAGTTTTAGCAGGCGGTCAGTCACTGATGCCGACATTAGAAAGTACGAGATGTTCGCCCAGACCCTGCAGCAGAGTCGCGGTTTTGGTGGCAGCTTTCGGTGAGCGTTTCTATGAATTTTATATTGCTTGTCGGGCACCCGGGGTTGTCCAGGACTTGTATGAGCGCTTTGAGGTGCCCAACACCCACTGAAGTTTAGTGCCTGAGGGTACCCTGACACACACTGAAGTTTAGTGCCTGAGGGGTGCCCAACACCCACTGAAGTTTAGTGTCTGAGGGGTGCCCAACACCCACTGAAGTTTAGTGTCTGAGGGGTGCCCAACAACCACTGAAGTTTAGTGTCTGAGGGGTGCCTAACACCTACTGAAGTTTAGTGTCTGAGGGGTGCCCAACAACCACTGAAGTTTAGTGTCTGAGGGGTGCCCAACACCTACTGAAGTTTGGTGCCTGAGGGAACCCTGACCCACACTGAAGTTTAGTGCCTGAGGGAACCCTGACCCACACTGAAGTTTAGTGCCTGAGGGTACCCTGACACACACTGAAGTTTAGTGCCTGAGGGGTGCCCAACACCCACTGAAGTTTAGTGCCTGAGGGGTGCCCAACACCCACTGAAGATTAGTGCCTGAGGGGTGCCCAACACCCACTGAAGTTTAGTGTCTGAGGGGTGCCCAACACCTACTGAAGTTTAGTGTCTGAGGGGTGCCCAACAACCACTGAAGTTTAGTGTCTGAGGGGTGCCCAACACCTACTGAAGTTTAGTGCCTGAGGGAACCCTGGCCCACACTGAAGCTTAGTGCCTGAGGGAACCCTGACCCACACTGAAGTTTAGTGCCTGAGGGTACCCTGACACACACTGAAGTTTAGTGCCTGAGGGGTGCCCAACACCCACTGAAGTTTAGTGTCTGAGGGGTGCCCAACACCCACTGAAGTTTAGTGTCTGAGGGGTGCCCAACAACCACTGAAGTTTAGTGTCTGAGGGGTGCCCAACACCTACTGAAGTTTGGTGCCTGAGGGAACCCTGACCCACACTGAAGTTTAGTGCCTGAGGGTACCCTGACACACACTAAAGTTTAGTGCCTGAGGGGTGCCCAACACCCACTGAAGTTTAGTGCCTGAGGGGTGCCCAACACCCACTGAAGTTTAGTGTCTGAGGGGTGCCCAAAACCCACTGAAGTTTAGTGCCTGAGGGGCGCCAACACCCACTGAAGTAAAGCCTGAGGGGCGCCCAACACCCACTGAAGTAAAGCCTGAGGGGTGCCACAACACCCACTGAAGTACCAGTGACCGACCCAATGGGTACGCAGCTTTTCCTGAAGTACAGGCGTCACCTACAACCTAAGTTACAACCTACGTCTCAAATATTGGTAAATAATAGTTTAAAATATTTAATAAACAAATATTCAGCTTCCCGGGCGCACCCGGAGCCGCTGGTGGTGGCGGAGGCGCAGGCGGCGGCGGCGGCGGAGGCGGCCAGGACCCAAATCCCGATGACGATTTGTATGCCTGAAAAAACAAACAATCACGATTTGATGATCACTTGTTTTATTTATTCAACAGAATCCTAACAATTGACAGTAAACCTAACATATAGTTATAATATGCTAATTAGTATTGATTGTTAAACTTTTGTGTGTCTTTTTTGTCAAAATTTTTAGTTGCTTTATATTTATTACTAAGAAATGAGCGCACAAAATGATAATGAAATGGTTATTCAAGTTTTCCAAGTCTTGTAACTCGGTGGAAATAACAGTGCGTTATTTGTTGGCTCTTGTTTTCAATTCAGATTGCTTTTTATTCAGCAAAACAGTTAACTAATTTCCTGTGGTTTCTATTGTTGTTGGGCCAACTGTTCGTCTAATTTTTGCCTATAATAATTAATATGTTTATTAATCTTGATTAATCTACCGGTTCGCTTTTGTTATTCAGAAAAATCAGTTTCAAAACTAATTTGCCATCTCTTTTCTATAATTTTCTGATTGATAAAAAAATAAACCAATAAACGTTATATACTAATATCGCTGGCAGTAGTATAGTCGCAGTTTTGTTCTCTTTTGGCTGATATAAATTCTAAATTGAACTGCGTGTTTTTTAAGTTGTCTCTTTATTTGCAGTATCGCTTTTGACGCTCTAGATAAGACTTTAGACATTCAAAATAAGACTGCATAGGATCGCAAGCAAGGCCAGGCTAGCCACGGCCAGAGCATGCCCAGTCTTGGCTGCAGGAATGGCTTGGCCATAGACTAAAAAATGGAATATCAAAATGAGAATAAGACGCTCAATATGAGACCGGGAGTGAACGTAATTTATTTGCTTTTTGGCAGTCGTTGTCAGCCTTGCAATTTTCTTCTCTCCGACCGCCACGAGGTAGGGATTCAACTTTGCCATGGAGGCGGAACTCCGCAGCGATCCTAAAGGCGGACGCTCTCTTGATCTTGAGAATTTGAGCGGCAGCCAGGATGGTTGATCCATTGTTTACTGCGTCGATCAGACGCTGACGGTCTGCTGCAGGAATCGATGGTGCCATCACAGTGAAATCCAAGGGGTCAGATGCAACCCAAGGGGTGAAGAAGGAGAGCTGGCTGAAGGTCAGAGGGTTAGAGCGATATCTGAAGGCTTTCACACTCATTCTCATATTGAGCGTCTTATTCTCATTTTGATATTCCATTTTTAGTCTATGGCCAAGCCATTCCTGCAGCCAAGACTGGGCATGCTCTGGCCGTGGCTAGCCTGGCCTTGCTTGCGATCCTATGCAGTCTTATTTTGAATGTCTAAAGTCTTATCTAGAGCGTCAAAAGCGATATCAATGAAGGCAGTGCCCACGGTATAGATAAGGGTGTGGGGCTTTCTACCATAGACTAAATTTTCAAAGAAATACTCTTCTGTAGTCTATGGCCAGGCCATAAAGCCTAAGGCCTAAGGGAGGATATATAAATAAAGTTTTGTTTTTGTCTTTTGGAGGCAAAAATTAAACGAATGAAACAGAATAAATTTTGAAAAATTAAAAAGACAGGATTTTAGTTTTTACATTAAACAAGTCGATGTTCACTACAAAAAAGGCGCCTGCAAAGAGACAGGGGCGGCCATTTAGAGACAAGGGCGCCAACCAAGAGACGGGGGCGCCCACCAAGAGACAAGGGCGCCCATTAGAGACAGGGGCGCTCACCAAGAGACAAGGGTGCTCACCAAGAGACAGGGGCGCCCACCAAGAGATAGACGCGCCCTATAAGAGACAGGCCGGGCTCCCATTAAAAAAACAGGGACGCCCACCAAGAGAACCCATTAAGAGACAGGCGGCGCCCACCAAGAGACAGGGGCGCCCATTAGGAGACGGGGGCGCCCATTCAAAGAAAAGGGCGCCCTCCAAGAGACAGGGTCTCCAATTAAAAAACAGGGGCGCCAACCAAGAGACAGGGGTTCCCATTAAGAGACAGGGACGCCCACCAAGAGACAGGGGCGCCCACTAAGAGACAGGGGCACCCACCAAGAGACAGGGGCGCCCACCAAGAGACAGGGGCACCCACCAAGAGACAGGGACGCCCACCAAGAGACAGGGGCGTCCACTAAGAGACAGGGGCACCCACCAAGAGACAGGGGCACCCACCAAGAGACAGGGGCACCCACCAAGAGACAGGGGCACCCACCAAGAGACAGGGATACAAAACAGACAAAAGATTACAAAGCGTCTCAAACTCTCAAATGTATCTGTTACTGCTGCACAGATCAGCGACCAACTAACAGGATGTTTGAGGATATTCGAGCGTAAGCTCTATACGACTCCGTCAAAACAGCCAGCCTACTGGCAGGTGTCGCCGAATGCCACCAGCCTGACGGTGACTCGGCCGTGGTCCGCGTTGCTGCCGGAGACGCCAGTGCAACCGACGCCGCCGCAGAAGGAGCCGCCGCCGCCTCCGCTATGGCTGTGGTGCATGCCGGCTCCGCCTCCGCTGTAGCCGCCGGCACCTCCGCCGGCGCCCCAAGTGTCGCCGCCGCCGCCTCCGCCACCGAATCCGCCGCTGCCGCCGCTGCCGGTCGAAGCTCCGCCCAGCCAGCCGTCGGCCAGACCGCCGCCTCTTTGGCCGTCGTTGGTGCCTCGCCTCGGGTTGACAGCTTTGCCCAGCCAGCCGGCGCCGCAGCCGCCGTGGTGTCCAGATGTCGCCAGAGCGGGGTCGTTGAAGCCCGGCTGGCCGTTGGTGCCCCCGAAACCGGTGCGGTTCGCGTAGGTCGGGTTGTGGCGCGAATCGGAGCCGTTGACCTGAGCTGACCCGTCTCTTCCTGAGTTTTCAAGCGTTTTTCAAACCTTTCAGTCGTGAGTCTAGCGCTTTAACCACTGGGGCTACAACCCCTACTAATCAGAGTGTCACCAGTGATCCAGGCACCTGTTTTGGAGCTTTTAATTAGAATGTTTAAACTTCACTCTAAACTGTCTTTAGAAGCCAGAAGTGTAGTTTTCATCAAGAAGGCAACAATATCTGTAAACTTGAAGCTCTGAAGCCCCGAAAGAAAGCTAAAAAAATAATGGCTACCCCCAACAACAATGCATCCCCTCTCCCAAACGACAATACTACCCCCTCCCCCAACATCAATGCTACCCCCAATAACAATTCTACGTACAGCCTCAACAACAATGCCACAACCTAAACAACAATGCCACAACCTCAACAACAATGCCACAACCTCAACAACAATGCCACAACCTCAACAACAATGCCACAACCTCAACAACAATGCCACAACCTCAACAACAATGCCACAACCTCAACAACAATGCGACAACCTCAACAACAATGCCACAACCTTAACAACAATTCCACAACCTTAACAACAATGCCACAACCTCAACAACAATGCCACAACCTCAACAACAATGCCACAACCTCAACAACAATGCCACAACCTCAACAACAATGCGACAACCTCAACAACAATGCCACAACCTTAACAACAATTCCACAACCTTAACAACAATGCCACAACCTCAACAACAATGCCACAACCTCAACAACAATGCCACAACCTCAACAACAATGCCACAACCTCAACAACAATGCGACAACCTCAACAACAATGCCACAACCTCAACAACAATGCCACAACCTCAACAACAATGCCACAACCTCAACAACAATGCCACAACCTCAACAACAATGCCACAACCTCAACAACAATGCCACAACCTCAGCAACAATGCGACAACCTCAACAACAATGCCACAACCTTAACAACAATTCCACAACCTTAACAACAATGCCACAACCTCAACAACAAATGTGACAACCTCAACAACAATGCCACAACCTCAACAACAATGCCACAACCTCAACAACAATGCGACAACCTCAACAACAATGCCACAACCTCAACAACAATGCCACAACCTCAACAACAATGCCACAACCTCAACAACAATGCCACAACCTCAACAACAATGCCACAACCTCAACAACAATGCCACAACCTCAGCAACAATGCGACAACCTCAACAACAATGCCACAACCTTAACAACAATTCCACAACCTTAACAACAATGCCACAACCTCAACAACAAATGTGACAACCTCAACAACAATGCCACAACCTCAACAGCAAATGTGACAACCTCAACAACAATGTAACCCAAGCAACAATTGTAGCTGCAGGGCAAAAGAGAAATTTTATTTTCAAAGTGATTTCAACTTCTACATGATTTCGGCTTTCTAACTTTCCAACTAAAAAAACTTAATTTCAACTCTTCAACGATTTCTGCTGCTTTTCATTTCCGCCACCTCAAACAACTTAAGCTATCTGCATCATAAACTCTTCGTACCAACCTTTATACCAAGACGAAGCCCCGCCGCCGCCACCAGCCGCCAAGTACAGCTTGTTGTCCTCAGCACCGTACACGAAGCTGCCGCCGCCGCCACCAGCTCCGGCCCTGTTGCTCCCATTGCGTCCCAACTGGCCGACAACAATCCTCAGCTGACTGCCCATTGAGAAGTTGAACAATCCGGAGATTTTGGCGCCTCTGCTATGGGATTTGTCGAGCTCGTAGCCGCCGCCTCCGGCACCCAGGCCTTCAATCAGGTAGCAGCCGGTTACTCCGATGGTCCAGTTTCGGATTGAGCCAACGCTTCCCGTGCTCGAGTCTGGAAGTGGGTTTTTTATCGTGTTACACTGATTAAGAAGCAGTGACTTCTGAATGTCGGCTAACTCAAATCGGCCGGCCACATGCCTCTCGCAAGAGCCTCTATATCGGGTCCACGGGTCCTTTGCAACTTTACAATAACAATCCACCCCACTCAATGTTTATATCTCTTCTCAGCGCTCTTCTCTCTAATCTCCTCTCTCCTTTCCTTTCTTCTCTTCCTTCCTCTCCTCTCCTTTATCTCCTCTTCTCTCTCCTCTCTTCTATCTCCTCCCTTCTCCTCTCTCTTCTCTCCTCTCTCCTCTCTCCTCTATCTCCTCTCCCCTCTCCTCTCTTTTCTTTCCTCTCTCTCCTCTCCTATCTCCTCTCCCCTCTATCTCCTCTCCTCTCCTCTATCTCCTCCCTTCTCCTCTCTCTCCTCTCCTCTCTCCTCTCCCCTCTATCTCCTCTCTTCTCTCTCTCCTCTCCTCTCTCCTCTCTCATCTCTCCTCTCCCCTCTATCTCCTCTCCTCTCCTCTATCTCCTCCCTTCTCCTCTCTCTCCTCTCATCTCTCCTCTCTCCTCTCTCCTCTCTGTCCTCTCCTCTCTCCTCTCCCCTCTATCTTCTCTCCTCTCCTCTCTACTCTCCCCTCTATCTCCTCTCCTCTCCTCTCTCCTCTTTCTTCTCTCCTCTCTCCTCTCTCTCTCTCTCCTCTCTCCTCTCGCCTCTCTCCTCTCCTCTCCTCTCTACTCTCCCCTCTATCTCCTCTCCTCTCCTCTCTCCTCTTTCTTCTCTCCTCTCTCCTCTCTCTCCTCTCCTCTCTACTCTCCTCTCTCTTCATCTCTCTATTTGCTCGTCTCTCTTCTCTCTTGTTTTCTCATTTCCCTAGTCTCCTGTGGTCTCCTTTCTCTATTCTCTCTCCTCTCTCCTTCCTCCGGCCCGCACTCATGCTCTAGGTTCTCTAATCTGGCCCTTAAGTTGAAAAAGTTTGCCGAGCCCTGGTCTAGGAAATCCCAAAGCTTTTTATGTTTATGCATATCGAAATTTTGAGCGTTTTAATAAATGTATGGCGATCGATGGCAGATAAAGGCCATGAATCAAGGAGCAACTCAGCGATAAACCCGTCTGACCCTCGCACCACGACTTCTGGTTCGGTTCTGTTCGCTGTCACATTTTTTGGGGTTTGTGTGCGCACTAAAATTTGACGGTAGGGTGTTTAGCGATCCAACAGCCATGAAGGCCAACCCCAAGGCGCAGAGAGTGCACATTGAAATATAGAGATCCAAAAAACCAAAACAAGACCAACTCACTTTTAAACACAGTAGTAAAATTGTTAATTTTCCTGCTAATCACATGGCTGTCGAAATCCTTCATCTTCCAGAACTGATCTCCAGCCTCTGGCTGCATCACCCTGGCAACGTGAGTAGACATTAGTCCAGGATTTTGCAGGTTCGCGTCGTAGATAACCAGAAGTTGGCAGGTGCTCACTCTCTTCACAAATGTGGCGGCAGCGCAGGCCTGCAGACGGCAGCGCACCATGCATTCAACTTCGTTTCGAGTGTTGGTGTCGTTGGTAATATTGCTGCTGGTTGCTAGGTCCAAGACTATGCCAGCCTCATCACTGATGTAGCTGGCGGAGTTGCTTGATACCTGGTGAACGCATACGGCTATGAAGAAGAGAGAGGGGGTGAGATTCAATATTTATTTTTAAGCTGGTAAAACTCTGAAAAAAGGTGGTAGACATTTAGAATTATTTTTCAAAACACGCAATTATTCTGTAATTAGAAGCAACTATTCTGTAAGAACAGGCAACTATTCTGTAAGAAGAAGCAACTATTCTGTAAGAACACGCCCAACTATTCTGTAAGAACAAGCAACTATTCTGTAAAAACACGCAACTTTTCTGTAAGAACAGGCAACTAATTTTGTAAGAACAGGCAACTAATTCTGTAAGAACAATTGCAACTATTCTGTAAGAACAAACAACTATTCTGTAAGAACAGGCAACTTTTCTGTAATAAGAAGCAACTATTCTGTAAGAAAAATTACAACTATTCTGTAAGAACAATTACAACTATTCTGTAAGAACAAGCAGCTATTCTGTAAGAAAAATTGCAACTATTCTGTAAGAACAAGCAACTATTCTGTAAGAACAAGCAACTATCCTGTAAGAACAAGCAACTATTCTGTAAGAACACGCAACTATTCTGTAAGAACACGCAACTATTCTGTAAGAACACGCAACTATTCTGTAAGAACACGCAACTATTCTGTAAGAACACGCAACTATTCTGTAAGAACACGCAACTATTCTGTAAGAACACGCAACTATTCTGTAAGAACACGCAACTATTCTGTAAGAACAAGCAACTATTCTGTAAGAACACGCAACTATCCTGTAAGAACAAGCAACTATTCTGTAAGAACACGCAACTATCCTGTAAGAACAAGCAACTATTCTGTAAGAACACGCAACTATTCTGTAAGAACACGCAACTATCCTGTAAGAACAAGCAACTATTCTGTAAGAACACGCAACTATTCTGTAAGAACACGCAACTATTCTGTAAGAACACGCAACTATTCTGTAAGAACACGCAACTATTCTGTAAGAACACGCAACTATTCTGTAAGAACAAGCAACTATTCTGTAAGAACACGCAACTATCCTGTAAGAACAAGCAACTATTCTGTAAGAACACGCAACTATTCTGTAAGAACACGCAACTATTCTGTAAGAACACGCAACTATTCTGTAAGAACACGCAACTATTCTGTAAGAACACGCAACTATTCTGTAAGAACACGCAACTATTCTGTAAGAACACGCAACTATTCTGTAAGAACAAGCAACTATTCTGTAAGAACACGCAACTATTCTGTAAGAACACGCAACTATTCTGTAAGAACACGCAACTATTCTGTAAGAACACGCAACTTTTCTGTAAGAACACGCAACTATTCTGTAAGAACACGCAACTATTCTGTAAGAACAAGCAACTATTCTGTAAGAACACGCAACTATCCTGTAAGAACAAGCAACTATTCTGTAAGAACACGCAACTATTCTGTAAGAACACGCAACTATTCTGTAAGAAAACGCAACTATTCTGTAAGAACACGCAACTATTCTGTAAGAACACGCAACTATTCTGTAAGAACACGCAACTATTCTGTAAGAACACGCAACTATTCTGTAAGAACAAGCAACTATTCTGTAAGAACACGCAACTATTCTGTAAGAACACGCAACTATTCTGTAAGAACACGCAACTATTCTGTAAGAACACGCAACTATTCTGTAAGAACACGCAACTATTCTGTAACCAACCAACCATAATTAAAATGACGCTCTTTTTGGTGTGAAAATTTAGATAAAATTTAGCTTTCAAAACGTAATTTTGCCGAGAAAAAAGTTTTGACTACAATTTTCAATTGTCAGTAGCAAAGAAAAGTGATATGTATGCTTTACCTATCAGAATGATAAATACGCAGACATTCTTCATGTTTCCTTGGTCTGATTCTGCCGTATTACACTCGTCGTGCGGGAGCTCTTCTTGCCAAACAAATTTTGACGGCACTTATACAAGCGTAGAGAAATTATATTTCCACTTAATTCTAGAGAGAGAGAGAGAGAGAGAGAGAGAGAGAGCCCATGAGCTCAGGGCCTACCCTCCGGGGCTACATTTGGTTGTGTTTTCCCGTTGCTATGCTCAATACACACCTGTTCACAGTCCCACCTCTTTTTTTGCGACAGGAAAACCGTGCTCAGTGAGTTCCGCATGGGAACACTAGACATATGAAGACAATTGCAAAGTTGATTACCACCTGGAATGCTTCTCACGCATTGTCAAGGGTGAGAGTTTTGCAATGTATGCTTGGTTTGTTTGGTAAAGATGCTGCAAGCGCATCATGAAAGAGGCAGGTGCACAGTTAATTTAGCTAGAAATTTGTTGAACTTATTCTTCCCTGAAAACTTGTAACAGAATAGTTAGTCTGTCTTGTGTTAGATAGGTAGTTCGTCAGATAGTTTTGTTAGTTAACAGTAGAACTACCAAGAGGGGGGGGGGAATTTCCCCCCCCCTGACAATTTTTTTTGCTGGGCCGGAACGGAGCAACGCAGGCACACGAAATTCAAGAACACGGGCTAACTTTTTGTTGCGCACCTTCTCAAACAAGAATCAAGTCGCCAGCCCTCCGGACCGTCGAGATATTCGACGATTCTGCCAGAAGGTCGGATTTTTCCCATAAGCGCTAGTGTATTCAGTACACCCCTGTGCGCCAATCAGCACTGCGCCTCAGTGCAGCCTTGCCAAGTCTCCAAATTTCATCAGCACGTCGACCACATGTGTCTGCATCAGTTCTGACTTCGTTGGTCACTAGCCTTCACCCAGGTGGAGCTTCTGGACCCTCAACAGCTGTGGCACCAGGTGACTATGGACACCCTGATGCGGATTTCTCTAGTTTCGCCGATCAAGCCTCGACAGTGGGCAAGAATCAACCGTCAGACATTCTCAGCTAGTCTCTCAAGCATTCCGTCATCATTCCGACGCCGTCGGCTCCTTCAACAGATTACACCAGGTGACTATGGACAGCCTGATGCTGATTTCTCTAGTTTCGCTGATCAAGCCTCGACAGTGGGCAAAAATCAACTGCTGGACATCCTCAGCTAGTCAGTCAAGCATTCAGCCATCACCCCGACGCCGTCGGCACCTTCAACAGGTGGCACCAGGTTACTATGAAGATCATGTTGAAACTATGTCAGATTTTTCTTATCAAGCTTCAATGATGGGCAAACCTCAACTGCCGGACATTCTCAGCTAGTCTCTCGAGCCTTCAGTCATCACCCCGACGCCGTCGGCAACTTTAACAGATTACACCAGGTGACTATGGACATCCTGTTGCAAATATGTCAGGTTTTTCTTATCAAGCTTCAAAAATGGGCAAACCTCAACTGCTGGACTTCTGCCGGACACACGATTCTTGAATTTCGTGTGCCTGCGTTGCTCCGTTCCGGCGCAGCAAAAAAAATTGTCAGGTAGTTCGACGGGCGGAAAAAATGGCTTGGTATTCCTACTGTTAATTAGTTAGTTAGTGTTATAAGCTTATAGCTGAGGCTTTCGGAGGCTGAGGCTGAGGTTGTCGGATTTGCAGCTCGCAGCTGCCTAGTTACATATATTTTCGCTCAGTTCTTAGCTGAGCTTTTCCAGCTCTCTTTTTTATATAACAACTTTTTAACGCAAACTTTCACACATTTATTTATAATTATACTTAGTAGGATAAGTGAAAATGCGTAGAAAGTACGGCATTCTGAGCTTCTTGTGATGCTGGTGCTTGTCTATGGCTAGGACCAAAAAAATCGAGCTTCTGGCGATCCAGTTATATTATTCATCCATGCGTTTATTGTAGACAATTTTTATTCCCAGCTATCAGCTAAGCCAACAGGTTCTGTACCTTGATTTACAGTTTATAGTCTATGGCATTGAACTGCCATTTCGCCTAAAAGGATTCAGGACTGCGGCAGCGCAGTTTCATGAAGAACAAACTCTTACTTACTACAATCCGTGCTTTTGAAATCTTGTCAAATAGCTAACTAAAAGGACCGACAATCGGTTGTAATCTGCGACAATGTGAGTACTGATTTTCTTATCCCTAAGATACAAAGGCTACTCAATATCCCAGCTGCTCTATAATCTTTCTCCGACGCAGATCATGCGCCCTTTGCTGCTGCTAACAATTGGTCTGCCGTTTCTACTGAGCCTCTACGCACGTGTAGGCTGCTCTACCGATTTGACATCTCAAAACCAAACTGCGGACTCCACGACAACAAGCGTGAGCTCAACAATAACGACGCCTAAAACGCCAACAACGGTTCAAACTCCAGTTGACAACGACGAGCCTACTACAGGCGACTTGAGAGATTCGAAATTAGGCAGCAATTCGAGTAATCATTCAGGTGACCGATGGGGGCACTCCGAAGGCAAGGTTTGGAGACATTCTGGTGGCAAGATTCGAGGACGTTCGGGCAGCAAGAGATGGGAACGGTTCTACGGAGTTCGGTGGACTGGACGCAACAGTCGTTGGGGTCGTCGAGGCGGTCGTTGGGGTCGTCGAGGCGGTCGTTGGGGTCGTCGAGGCGGTCGTTGGGGTCGTCGAGGCGGTCGTTGGGGTCGTCGAGGCAGTCGCTGGGGTCGTCGAGGCGGTCGTTGGGGTCGTCGAGGCGGTCGTTGGGGTCGTCGAGTCGGTCGTTGGGGTCGTCGAGGCGGTCGTTGGGGTCGTCGAGGCGGTCGTTGGGGTCGTCGAGGCGGTCGTTGGGGTCGTCGAGGCAGTCGCTGGGGTCGTCGAGGCGGTCGTTGGGGTCGTCGAGGCGGTCGTTGGGGTCGTCGAGGCGGTCGTTGGGGTCATCGAGGCAGTCGTTGGAGTCGTCGAGGCGGTCGTTGGGGTCACCGAGACGGTTTGTAGGATGGTCTCGAAGGTTGTCTGGATCATCGGAACGTTTAGTGCAGTAAATGCAGAACAGTGTGTCGTGCTAAACAAAACAGTTAAAAATAGTTAAAGAAAACAGTCAAAATAGTTAAACAAAACTTATACTATTTACCAAATTGTTTTTAAAGAAGTGCACAATATGAACATGAATCATAAATATTTAATACACTAAATTTATCTAGAACAACTTTTAAACCCAATACTGCAAACTACTATTCATATTTAATGAGTCAACACTATAATTGCCTATTAATTACCTATAATTACACTATCAAATTTAGTGTAAAATCATTGCTTCAAGCGCTGTTCCCAAAATATCAAATTATTATTCGATAAATACAATGTTCATACGCTGGAAGATACTTCCTTCACCGATGGTTTAATACGAGCGTAATTAACCATCGTAATTAAGCATTCTTTTTCGGCTTTTTCGAAGATCGAATCTATCCTACTTTTAAGGCTTCTTAAGACAGCGATAATATAATTGACTTCGATAAGAGCACTTTTTGAAGCCCTGTTGTAATTGCACATCGAGTCAGAAAGTCCACCAAGAGACAGGGGCGCTCACCAAGAGACAGGGGCGTTCGCCAAGAGACAGGGGCGCCCACCCAAGAGACAGGGGCGCTCACCAAGAGACAGGGGCGCCCACCCAAGAGACAGGGGCGCTCACCAAGACACAGGGGCGCCCACTAATAGACAGGGGCTCCCATTAAGTGATAGGGGCGCCCACCAAGAAACAGAGGCGCCCATTAAGAGACAGGAGCGCCCATTAAGAGACAGGGGCGCCCACCAAGAGACAGGGGCGCTAATCAAAAGACAGGGGCTCCCACCAAGAGACAGGGGCGCCCATTAAGTGACAGGGGCGCCCAGTAAGAGACAGGGGCGCCCACTAATAGACTGGGGCGCCCATCAAGACACAGGGGTACCCATTAAGAGACAGGGGCGCCCACCAAGAGACAGAGGCACCCATTAAGAGACAGGGGCGCCGATTAAGAGACAGGGGCGCCCACCAAGAGACAGGGGCGCCCACCAAGAGACAGGGGCGCCCACCAAGAGATAGGGGCGCCCACCAAGAGACAGAGGCGCCTATTAAGAGACAGGGGCGCCCATTAATAGACAGGGGCGCCCACTAATAGACTGGGGCGCCCATCAAGACACAGGGGTACCCATTAAGAGACAGGGGCGCCCACCAAGAGACAGAGGCACCCATTAAGAGACAGGGGCGCCGATTAAGAGACAGGGGCGCCCACCAAGAGACAGGGGCGCCCACCAAGAGACAGGGGCGCCCACCAAGAGATAGGGGCGCCCACCAAGAGACAGAGGCGCCTATTAAGAGACAGGGGCGCCCATTAATAGACAGGGGCGCCCTCTAAGAGACAGGGGCGCTCACCAAGAGATAGGGGCGCCCACCAAGAAACAGGGGCGCTCACCAAGAGACAGGGGCGCCCACTAATAGACAGGGGCGCCCATTAAGTGATAGGGGCGCCCACCAAGAAATAGAGGCGCCCATTAAGAGACAGGGGCGCCCATTAATAGACAGGGGCGCCCACCAAGTGACAGGGGCGCCCACCAACTGACAGGGGCGCTAATCAAAAGACAGGGGCGCCCACCAACAGACAAGGGCGCCCACCACGACGCCCCTAAAATTTGCGGCGCCCTCTGAATAAAATTTCTGTGTACACGCCACTGGTTCGGAGAGTCTACTACAGGACGGTTGTGGGTGCACCCTGGTGCAACGCCTTCAACGACATATCGTCCTTTCTTTTCTCTTTCCACTCCAGATACGCAATAGCGCTCGCTGCACTGGGGGTTTGGCCATAGACAGACTCGTTCGAGAGAAAATCCGATGTATACATTAAAAGGTTTTGAATACTTTTTGCTGCAGTATATTTACATTGAAATGAACAGTATTTTTAATTCTGTGTCGGAAGCTGTCAATCAAATATGACAATATGAAAATTGAAGAGTCGAACAAGTTGTGGTCCCAGATCGTGCGGTGGCACTTGCTGAACCTGCGTTTGCAAAGCTTGAACAATCTGGAGCATTTAGAACGAATCCAGTTTAATCTTGAAAGTGAAAGTCCAGTGTACTCTGTTGAGCAGCAATTGTACTTCTCCGAGATGATGGCCGAATTCCCAGGAACTTTTAAGTTCATTTCCTGCTTTGTTATTTGCTTGTCTACCATGTTTTTGTGAAGAGTAGTTAGTTTGCGAAGACTACAACTCTTCTACCAACCATCTATCAACCATCTATCTTCTATCAACACGCGCGTATTTTATCCTTAGCTGAACCAGAGAGCGATCAGATAAGGAATCAAATTTACTACAGAATGTACATGTAGAAACGAGGAAGGTTCAATTCTTCCATGGATTTTCCGTGGAATAGCCACTGACGGGGTCTGTACAACACAGTTTAAATGTACGAGCCCCGTACATTGTATAGCTATCGAAAAACCCGGCTTGAAAGGTTATTTACTAATCTAAAAATATCTATACGCGAGAACTATTATGGCAAATATGCAGTGAATTATGTGAACGTAAAACTAATATTTGAATAACTATAACAGCCATGCCTACATATAATGTCTATTTCATATGAGTTTTTAATAGGCCTTATGAAATGTTACAACGGTATATATATAGTTATTCTAGTTATGAAAGTGCTTAAGTCCTCTTAATGAAACGAAACAGCTACAGGTCGCAAATGCCAACCTGGTGTGCGAACTTCTTTTGAAACTTCTCAATACGCAATCAAAGTCTGCTCAAGGTTTGTGCCTCATGTACATGTAGAAAAAGTTATTCAAGAGCAAAGTTATAGATCGAGGAACTGACGAGTTACAGAAAGTTCAAACATTCATGCAAGGTGGAGGTGGGAGTTCAGGTTATAATTTGGGTTATTTTGTTCTTTAATTGACCAACGAATTTGGTAGCGAAAATTGTATAAGTTGCACTACTTGTAACTATTTTAAGGTTAAGCAGGAACAAGAAAGGTCAAACTCAACAACTTCTATTATTATTGTAGTAAAATGTTAGTCCAGACCTGATCACTCTCCGCCGCGAAGGCAGGTCAGTCTGCTGTCATCCGTGATGTACCAACACTCGTCCAGTATGAAACAATCATCGTCCATATACGGCACGTCGTAGGTTTCGCACAGATTAACATCAACTTTGCTAGGAGTTACAGCGTCTGGGAACAGGTGATCGTCATTGACAACAACGCAGCGACTTTCTCTACCTGTTGATGCCTCTACTTTTGCTCGAGGCTTACTATTAGTAGGGAAAGAATAGCCTTCCCGTTTGTCAACGATAATTACTGATTCCGATTGAAGCAAGGCCAGGCCTTGAAGCTGACTATGTCGATAATGAGTAATTGGCGAAGCATTGCTCATTGTTTTGTTTTATGCTGCTACTATGCTCTAAGTCTTAAGAAGCCAGCCGCATTCCCCCCTCCCCCCCCGAGGCAAGCCTAACATGCAGGACATCATTGCCTTTCAACCATAGACAACAAATCGAGGTCGGAAAAAGTTATACATGTAAAAAGAGTTCTAAAAATAGAAAGACTTGATTGATAGAATCGATGTTTTAAGTTCACTTGTCCATTTAAAATGTCTATGGCCAAAAGAACCATTCATTGATTCGGTGCAAAGTCCCGTTTATTTTATCAACGAGTTAAAGTGTTGTTAGGGAGGGAGGGAGATAAAAAGCAAGAAAACAACTTTGGCATAGTCGATTCTGAGCGAATTAAAATATTAAATATCATGCTGAAGTAACGCATAAGCATTCTGCTAAGCACGTGTATTATTTTACTAATAAAATTGAAGCTAATGAGTAACACTTAAAACATACTCAGTTAAGTGTACATAGATATTATAACAATTAGAAGGCTTTGACCTGTAATTATAAGTAAGCAAAAATGAAACCATTACCGGCCAAAGAAAATAAATAACGCGTATTTCTTTTCTGACTGACTCAGTTACAGCCCATGTGCAAATATATACGCTCGTACGTAATGAATGACGGATTGCATCAGACGTTAACTAATTTTTGAGCGGATAAACAAATGGCACAAGTTATTCATCACACAATCAATTGCTATTGGATCGCTGTAATAATGAATGTAATGAGGCAAAGATAAATCATAACAGACTACTCATAGAAAAGCAATAGTAAGAGAGATCAAACTTGAAAGTAAAATCAAATTTTATAACTACCGAAAACAATTAACAGCAAATGCATATCAAATAATTTTTGATAGAACATTATGAACTTTATGCTAATGGTGGCATCAGTAGCATAAGAAACGGCCGAGTTAAAAGCAATTGATGAGCCAAATGTATCAAATGTTTCGGGAAAATTTTAGCAATTCAAAATAAACCTTTTTAAGGGTGACGTTGTAAACGATACTATAAGGATGTTGGGGGCGATTCTATAAGGATGTTGGAGGCGATTCAATAAAAATTTGGGGGGGGCATTCTATAAGGATGTTGGAGGCGATTCTATAAGGATGTTGGAGGCGATTCTATGAGGATGTTGGAGGCGATTCAATAAGGATGTTGGAGGCCATTCTATAAGGACTTTGGAGGCCCTTCTATAAGGATGTTGGAGGCTGTTTGTGCTCAACGAACCATCTTAAAAGCGATTCACAACAGAAAGTGACAAAATTCAAAGTTAAGACATGACACGACTAAGGTTGGAATGCTACACATAAAACTATAGTTAGGTGTTAGAATGTCACTTGCAATATTCTCGAGATAGCTTAACTAGCTTTTAATGACTACTTCGGAACGATTGCGACAAAACTAGTCAGATAATAAAGACACAAAAAGCAAGGAACTCAAAAAATTAGGAAACTAGTAAAATCGTTCGAACTAGGTGACAATGCACGTATATTTTAATCGAAATTTTTAGAATTAAAGAAATTTAAATGACAAAACAAAAACTGAATTTCACACAGAAATTCTTTTGCAAACGATGAAAGTGATTTTCTCATACTTGACGCTAGGAAAAAAGGCAAACACAAAACAGAACCCGCTAATCTAAAAGCAACTGGACTTTGGAATTTCACTGCGCCAGGTACAAGGGAGAGAACAATTTTAAACGATTTGTAAATAAGAAAAGGAAAGACCTTTATAACTTGGACCAAGAGGTTATTTCCTTATCTCTCCATACTTTTCTTAATAGTTTCTCTTCCATACCATGGACCTACATTGATTTGAAGGTTTGTTACCTTGTTGGGTACGCTACCCAACCGCGATGAAAACTGTACCTAGGCCAAAAAGCGTCCCCGCAGGTAAAAGCAACTACTTTTTAGCCTTTATTGCCACTGTATCATTTTCATTATTAAATCAATCGAATCAATCAGTAGAACTTAGCCGCCTCTTCAGCTCGCCGTACCGCCTTGTCCCGATGGTATTGCCGTTTGTAGTAGCTCTGAGCAAAGGAGTTTACAATTGACACTAGAAAGTACAGAATCATGCCAGCAACCAGTAGCTCAAAGCCCTGCTGTAGGAGGCTGCGACCGGCGCTACCGCTGGAGGCTGCCGCAGCAGCTGCGGCCTCTCCACCAGCTGGACGATGAAGCGACCGACGCTGTTTCTCCAGCAGGTCGCGAATCAGCGACTCCATGAACTGGCCAAACAATGGCGCCCCGCCAATCCAGGTGGCCAAGCGTTCAACCAGATGCGGCGAGAATGCAAACACAACAAATAGCATCTGTAGGTGCATTTTAATCACAGCTTTGCCAATTAGGGTGGCAAAGAAGAATGTTTGAAATGGGATTAGAAAATGACCGCATGTGATGCCGGCTAGATCGAATAGAGGATTTGGGATCGAGGCGCATAGCAGGATGCCCCAGAAGCCGAGGCGTTGAACAAGGTTGTGCACCTGCGGGGATTAGAGATTGAGGTATATAAAGATATTGGTCAAAGCATGCTTAAAATCTAACAAGTTATATAGATTTGCATTAAGGGCGATTTTCTAGATGAAGCATCATGAAAGGAGATTCTCAGAGGGGCCAATGTTCCTGAAGTCTTTATCCTGAAGGGAGATTCTCAGAGAGGGAGCATGTTCCCGAAGACTCTATCCTGAAGGGAGATTCTCAGAGGGGGCATTTTCCTGAAGTCTTTATCCTAAAGGGAGATTCTCAGAGGGGGCAATGTTCCTGAAGACTTTATCCTGAAGGGAGATTCTCAAAGGTGGGCAATGTTCCTGAAGTCCTTATCCTGAAGGAAGATTCTCAAAGGGGAGAGGGCAATGTTCCTGAAGTCTTTATCCCGAAAGGAGATTCTCAGAGGCGTGTTCCTGAAGTCTTTATTCTGAAGGGAGATTCTCAAGGGGGGGGGGCGAATGTTCCTGAAGTCTTTATCCTGAAGGGAGATTTTCAAAGGGGGGTTTCTGAAGTCATTGTCCTGAAGGGATATTCTTAAAAGGGGGGGTTCTGAAGTCTTTGTCCTGAATGGAGATTCTCAGAGGAGGACAATGCTCCTGAAGTCTTTACCCTTCATCAATAATCCCAAATTTACTAACAACAACCACAGTTCAGCTTACAAGCAGCTTGACTCGAGTGCTAAACGGCAACTGGGTTTTAGCAGCCGGCGACCGGGCCAAATGTCGCTGCTCGTGCAGCAGCTCCTCTAACTCGTCCAGCTCTTCGCTGTCCGGATCCATGCCGGACAGTCGGGCAGCTCGGGCAAGAAAGTAGGGCGGCAATTCGCCAATGGCTGTGCCAGCGCCCCAGCTGAACGCCTCGAGACGGACCTGCGGATTTTTGTAATCGCGTTGGGATCACAACTGATTTAAAATCCCAACACTTTCTAAATTAAGAATTTAAGAGAAGGCAGATCCTATCCTGAGGATCTGTGAGGATTTGAGAAGGTAGGATAGGATATGTGAGGATTTGAGAAGGCAGAAGAGGATCTGTGAGGATTTGAGAAGGCAGTAGAGGATCTGAGAGGATTTGAGAAGACAGAAGAGGATCTGTGAGGATTTGAGAAGACAGAAGAGGATCTGTGAGGATTTGAGAAGGCAGAAGAGGATCTGTGAGGATTTGAGAAGACAGAAGAGGATCTGAGAGGATTTGAGAAGACAGAAGAGGATCTGTGAGGATTTGAGAAGGCAGAAGAGAATCTGTGAGGATTTAAGAAGACAGAAGAGGATCTGTGAGGATTTGAGAAGACAGTAGAATATACCTTAGACAAGATGGCCCATATAGAAGGCGCCAGCACTGTATCCGGCACAGTCTCGCTAGGACAGCCAATCTCGGCAGGATATGGCGGCTGAGGAAAGTCCAAAGTGCGACACTCGTAAGCGGCCAGTGTAACCCGGGCGATATGCGGGCCCAAATAGATGAGAAACGTGTGCAGGCCGGTGCCTAAACCGACACTAGACAAGATCCCGAGCCAGATCCACCAGGAGCACCACAGTCCAGTGTCTTCGACGATGTCCAAATACCGACGATGCGGACCTTCAACATGTCTCAGACCGGCCAGAGCCATGAGCAGTAGAGCAACTAGGCCTACCCTCAGCCGGTTATGCCACAGCCGTATAATCAAATTAGTCAATAGAAAATTGCACTCCAACAGTGCATAGTAAACTGTAGCAAATGGACGGCGCCACAGTACTAATCGATCCCGTTCGGCTCGTTCGCGTTCTTTAGCCAGCTGGCGTAGTTGAAACTGCGACTCGGTTCGAGACAAATGATCGTTGTTTTCCATGGTGGCCGTTGATGAGCTGTCAAAGCCGCCGGAGCCGCTGCCCCCGGCGCCGGAGTCAACCAGAGCGCCTCGGTAAGCCACGCTGAAGCCAAATGAATCTGTTGCTGCTGCAGCTGCCGCCTTCTTCTTACTATGCCCGGCAATAGTATTCGAACTATTGTTCGAATCGTGTCCGTTCGAATCCAGATTAATTAATCGATCAATTAGTTCGCTTTTCCTACCGGACACTTTGATGCCGCGATTGTGACAAAGCTCTCGCAATTCGGTCAGTTTTAACTGACTGTAGTCTTGCTGCTGCTGCTGTTGCTTTTTAGCGCCAGGCATTGCTTGATAGTAGGGTCGAACTGGAAGGAAAGAAATGCACATTGACTAGGGATAGGAAAGATTTCACAATGTACATTTAGAGGTGCACATTTATCTATATCTACCATGGCAAAACGTGGGAGCCTGCCTATCTCTTCTATTAGGGTTAAAGGGGAAAGATTCAGATTTCACTTTACTTTCAACGGCGCTCTGGCATTCTATTTTTAGATGCACTCGGAAAATGATCGACAATACAGCCAGATTGGTAGGTGGGGTGCAATTTGGGATCAACGATTCCCAACACCTGTGTGGGAACACACTGGCTTCTGTTAGCCTTCATCTGGTTGCCTAACTGTCTGTTTCATTGACCTAGATCCTAGTCTATTACATAAGCTAGGCAAATCAAACTGATTTGTTTGTGAATACCAAAATGTCCTTGCAGATTTGCCAGCCATGAGTGAGACAATATGCCCTGAGCAGAAGAATTGTTAAAGCCTAGGAATATGAGTAAAGCAAGTAACAAATGGTAAGTATAGGACATTAAGTACTTACCACTAGTGTCAAATCCTACCAAAGATCAATACCAGTTGCTGATACTGGGGGCATCTCTTTATGATATATTTAAACATCAACTGGTGACTGGGACTAGACAAGTCATCACTTTTTCACAAGATAGTGCTAACTAGATTCTAGAACATAAAAGACTGATTCAGTAAGCCTATTTGTTTATTGGTTAGAAGCTTATCAAATCTAAAGTGGATTAATTCATATTCGATGATCTATAGATATAACAAGTTCAACTCCTCAGTTAGAGGAGAATCTAACACCAATGCAGCTGATTTATTCACCATCTCATGGTATACAATTCAATGAAAAAGTGCAAATGGCTAATACTCAAACTCTCTCTAGGCAAACAATCATTAAAATTTACTTATATTCACAACTAGGTTATATTTTTATTGAATGCAAAACATGCATCACTTACCCCTCCATTTTCTTTTAACATTTTTCAAAACATGCTATTACTCTTCCGCTATAAAAACAAAATGGCTAAAAAGATTAAAAATGTACTCTACTTTTTCAACCAACATTTTTTTATTTCAATTTCACTTCAAAGACCAGGTCTTGATGCAATGTGATAACTACGAGTACAATTAAATGGTTTCAACAAGTCACTTAAAAATGGAAAGTTACTTTTTTTGTGGCTAAAGAGCATCAAAAGTTTGGCTTACAGCCTAGTATTATCTTATAAGAAAATAGCAAGGCCAGTTATTACTATGTTTAAAATAATAACTTTTTTGGAAAAATTGGCAAAATATTTTTTAGACAAATTTAACTAAAAAAAAATCTTTCTATTTATGCATATAAATCATTAGGCATTCCTTTGGTTTATAATCATTGAAATTAATGACAAACCACATTAGAGAGAAAGAGATAAGACAAAAATGTTGTTTTTTTATCAAAATGCAAATCAACAATTGACAAGCACTCTAATCTAATCCCTTTTATTTATCTATCATAACACTATCACTTCACATTGCAAATAAAAAAACCAAAGGTATAAAGGTATAAAGGGTTTTAGTGATCAATTTCAATAATCCAGAAACTAACCTATGAAGATGATCTTATATATTAAATTTGGTTTATTATAATATAAATAGAAATAGTATATATAAATGGTATATATTCCCCATTTATACCAGTGCTAGGGCAAAAATGCATTTGTGCCTCACTTATTGACCTCGGCTAGTATTAATGGGGAATATTATATGTATCCCTCAGTTGAATAGCATAAAGTACAAAGCTAAAAGCAAAAATGGCCATAGACACTAGCATTAAAGTACTGTACCACTAAATGAAAGAAGTGCTCATAAAAAGAAGAAAGACAGTGTGAGTGCTTGGCTTAGCTAGCTAGTTAAAATGGCTACCAAAAGATTTTTCAATCTGACTGACAAAGAAATCAGTTCACTCATCGAAGGAATGGTTCTAACAAACACACTAAAGAAATGTTGCTGGATATTTGCTACTTTCCAAGAGTGGCATGTGGCGAAGAAAGTACTATGTCAACTGTGACTACATCTGATGGCAGTACTGCTACAACTAGGACAGACTTCTGTGAAACTACTTCTGGAAACTACTACTTCTGGAAACACCGCACAAACTAATATAGATTGAGGCTTGTGGTGACACTAATAAGGTGACCATCACATTTGTAAACAAGGACTAATCACTGTTATCTGTGTCATGTCTGCATCTGCATACATCAGTGCCCAAGGCCAATCTAAGGCTAGCAGCCGAGCTGTGTGACATTGATGTCACGCTATGCGAGCTTGTGCTGCGATGCATGGCACTTCCAAAGCTCTGTTTGAAAGCATCTCAGCGAGTATCTCTGGCACCGGCTCTTTCCTAGAAAGGAGTTTGGCCACTTCCTGTACTGGGTGGCTCATTATTACTGACTAATTGACTTACCTAACACTTAGACATTTACCTTTTATCTTCCTAACATCTTTATATTCTGAAATTTAAAAAGAACCATTAAAAAAATTAAACGCAGTAAAGTAAAAGATTGCCAAATTATAATTATCAAAAATAAAAATATACCACAAATGTTTTATATGCTTCATTCTTATATGTTTTTTCATAACTTTTTTTTTATAGAATAGGCCTAGGGCCTAGCCTATAGGCCTTTTAGACATAAAAATTGTAATGATACTTATTTATTCTCTGACTAACATAATAGAGGCAGAGGGGCCTACTTTTTATGTTTTATATAAAATTCTTTTCTGCTAGAGATAGATCAAGCTAAAAAATTCTCTAGTGACTAGGCCTAGTGTTCTTACAAGTGTAAGACTAGGCCTAATAAAAAATAATATCAATGACAATGTTAACAATAATTAGCTATTTTTTATCAATATGACAATATCATATTAGGCCAAGCCAAGGTCTTGTTGTCTGTCACCAAAATAGTTATTATCAAAAAGGTTATTACCTAATTACAAAAATGGACTAGATTCAGCAAGTAGGGATCAGGGTTTTCTTTTTCGCCAAAGACAAGGTGCCAAATCGCACCATATGCTCACCTTCATGGTGCGATTTTAAGATGATAGGCGAAAGGTTCATGCATTCACTCTCTCACTAACTCACTCATTCAAGCTGCATGCAAGCACAAGGACTAGTCAAGCAAGCAGGCCAATTAGTGAAGTGAAGTAAGGATCAATTATGGCTGCGGGCAGGCCTGCCTGCGTGACGCATTAACGGATTTAAAATTTCCGTAGTAAAACAAAGCAAGCTAAAAATGCTTCTGAATATGATCAAAAACATTAAAAGTTTAAAAAAGACTTAATTTTTTAAATTTATTTAATACAAATATTTTAGGAAGTAAAAAATTTGTACTTCAACCTAATAATTTTTGAAAAGGATTCTCCCTTTCCTCCTGGGCCGCCCGCCGCGCGCGCTCCTTGTTCACTCCCTTCAAAGTGTGTAACAGTTCATTTCGTAAACGTAAAATTTGGAATTTTAAACGACACAGATCAACTATTACTAATCTGTCACACTATACTACTAGGTCTATATTTTTCTTGTGTATATTATATTTATAGATATGATTATAAATATAATTATATAATTATTATGTATCAATTTTTTACCTATCCCTAATCCCAATAAGCACGCAGTGGCGGTTCCGCCAGTGCAGACTGACGGGGGGCTCAGAGGCTACACAGCCCCGGTTCCTAGTCATTTCGTCATCTAGTGTGTCTATGACTAGGCCTATGTGCAATGAGAACTTTGGTTCTAGCTAGGGGCACGTGCCCCCCTGCCCCCCCCCCCAGAAAATGAGTCCATGCAGCAGCAGCACAGCACACTATATTGTATTGTCCCCTCCCTGAATTTTTTTAATTCTTTTTTTAGGCTCTAGTTAGGCTAGGCCCTAAATTATAAGGACACCTATGGCCTATGCTCCAGGTGCTAGTCAATTCGTCTGCCACAAGTTTGTCTGCTGTGTACAAATTGGCAAACAAATTTGTCTGCTAGACAAAAAGATTAAAGGAAGAGAAGTAGGGAAAGAGTGATGGAAACCTGCTTTAATGTTCTTTTAATGAACAATTTTGTCATTGTACTTGTATACAGTATACAAGCTGTTGAAACCTATAGATTTTGAACCTAGGGAATTCAAATCCCCAGAACTATTTTTGCATGTATTCAAAATCAGAGGTCAAACTCAAACAAAAACTTGTTAATAGTTAGGATAGAGTTCAATTTAGGGTAAAATAGAATACATTTGTGTAAAATTAGGATTTGAGACAAACATGAATATATTGTTAGGCCTAGCTGGGATTCTGTGCAGAATATAAGGCAAACTCTGGCCTCTACCTCTGCCTCCCCCTATGTCCCTTAGATATTCTCTTTTGTTTTCTTTCTTTTCTCTCAACTCTGGTCTCTTCTCTCCTCTCATCTCTTCTTTCTTCTTTCCTTTCCTTTCTCTCCCTTCTTCTTTCATCTCTTCCTTCTCCCCTCTATTCTTTTCTCTCTCCTCTCTTTTCTCTCAACTCTGTTCTTTTATCTCTTAGGGCAATTCCACGAATGGGTCACCACTAGGACAAAAATTAAAAAATTGTTGAATAATGACAACTTTATGTTTATAATATAGTTAAACATGTATATTTTTGTCCTTTTTATTTTTTTTTAATCTGCTGCCTTTTTTCATTTAATTTTTTGCTTCCAATGTGCATACCCTTCACCCGGACCTAAATATAATGCTTTTCTTATAACAAATATAATTTCATTCCCTGGCTGTTTGGTATTTCATTGAGCCATACTTTTTTTTCTATACGTTAAGTGTGTCTTTTGCAGCTTATTGCAATCTTTCTTTTTAATGTAAAGTTCATAGGACAATGAATATTGGACTTCAAAGTTTAAAAACTGTAGTACAGCTATGACCGTCACAAAAAAATCTAAAAAGTTTTTTCTTGGCTTTCCTGTAAGACCTACTATTGTAAAAATGCACAAAAATTAGTCTTTCATGTGTACTTTTATTTGGTAAAATTTGGTTCACATAAGTCTTAAGGGCTAGTAGAAAAAAGTCTGCAAAGTTAGCTACAACCGTCACAGGAATTTTGGCTGACTAACTGACTAACTGACTTTGGCCCCAGAGGCCTGATTGCAGCGCATGGGCATTTTGGCGGACGGCGTCCGGCGCGGATCTAATACGGCGCGGCGCGGCGCGTACGGCGCGCGGCGATTAGTACGGCGCGGCGCGGTACTAATTAGATGCCGAGGCATTTAGGCTTGATAAGACAGTCATAGTTACTCCTGCCGTTTACCCAAAACTGCGTTAATTTTGCTTTAGAGTTTCTTTCATAGGTAAGTCATTTCACAGCGTGGCGCAGGTTGTGTAGGCGTCTGGCGTACTTAAGCCATGCGCTGCAATAGGGCCCAGAGGTAAGTAAAAAAGTTAAGACAGAAGGCAAAAATACTTTTAAAAACAACACCCAACAATATTTTGAATTCCATAAACCAACCCCTTTTTTTACCAGACTGTCGGCATCATGCGCCTACACTATTGGGCAGCCAAGCCTGACGGAGTGGACTGCTCTGCCACCCTGTCTACCATTGGCGTGTCTATTGTGCAGCTTGTCCGGCCTGATGGTGACCAGCCTTCTGGTGGTGTCACTGGTGTGATGGAAGACGCCAGCAGTGCCAGCCAGCTAGCCAAAGGCCAATGGGTGGCTGTCACTTACAACGGGAAGCTGTACGCTGGCCAGGTAGTGAAAGTCTGCACAAAGAATGGCGAGCCAGAGGCCAAGGTCAGTGTCATGGCTGAGTGCGGGCCAAACACCTACCACTGGCCAAAGAAGCAAGACTGCATTTATTATGCACTGTCAGACATCGTGCAGCATCTTCAGCCCCCCACGCCCAAGAACAATCGTGGGCACTTTGAGTTCCCCATCCCATTTTGAGTTTGACTATAATTTGTATCCCGACTGGTTGGCTATATGTCTGCAGCTGTCTGATTAAATAACTGTTCACTATTGGTGTGTATCTGCCCCTGACAATGCGTGACTAAATGCCCTTGACTTTGTTCACCTGGGCTAATGATTGTTCACCCCAACTACTGTTCATTTTGCTGTCAGCGTTTTGCTGTTCCCCCAGTTGCTCATAGCAGTTACTTTCCTAGTAGCCAATTATACCATTTTCTAATTCAAATGCATTTTCTAACTCATTTTATAGTTAAATTGCACACATGTTTTAACGTTGGATTAGCGCCATTTACCAGATGGATGCCAGGGGTCGCTTGATGGGATAGCCAACTGGGGTCATTGTCCAGCAGCCTTCCATCGGAAGCTCCAACGATGACCCCCATAATAATGATTTTAGTCACTTATAATTACTGTTGAAATACGTAACATTGGTGTACAATTTGAATTATGACTTTTAGTAGTCTTTTTTTGTTTGTGTTACATGCAGTTTTCAATATTTCTGAGTTGGTTAGAGTGGGTAAATTGAAGGCTACGACCGTCACACTATGACCGTCACAACAAAAAATAATCATAAAAATTAATAAAAAAGAGTACTACGCCTAGCTTTGTCTCTTTTTTCAAGGTGCTAGTGTTTTTTATCAGAAACAGACCAATTTAGATACCTAAGCAGTTGTAATTCTCAGGATTTAAAATTCTTTTTTTCCAACTGCACCTGTGCTCAATTCTGTGGCTACGACCACTAAATCGTGTCCCATTTGTTTAAAATAAATTTCTGTGTGCAGAAATGTTTGTTTTCCCTAGACTGCATTACAGAATTGTTCTTTTGAGACAAAAAACTCTGGTATAAGTATTTTTTTCGTGTCAGAATTAAAGTTCAAAGTCATCAAGCTACGACCGTCACACTCATGGAATTGCCCCTTATCACTCTTCTCCTTTTTTATCTCTTCTCATTTCTCTCTACTCTCTCTTCTCTCTTCTCCCTTCTCACTCCTTACTTTATCCTCTCTTAATATTTCCCTTATCTCTCTTCTCTCCTTTCTCCTCTCTTCTCTTAACTCTTTCCTCTTATCTCTCTGCTCTCTCTTGTCCCATCTCTTTTATCTTTCCCCTCTTTCCTCTCCTCTCTTGTCCTTTCCCCTCTTGCCTCTGTTCTCTCGATTCTTTCCCTTCCCCTCCAAGGGCATTGCTAATGAGGAGAACAGGGGGGACATGTCTCCTAGTAAAATATCTAAGGGAGAGGGGCATACCAATGCTTTGTCCCCCACCCTATACTTTATGACCCATTATGGAAATCAATAATGTGATGCATGATGACACCAGGTTGCCACATTGTTGCGCGATGTGACACACCACTTGACACCATTGTCATACAATGCGACCTCAGGAGAATCTGAAAATGCGACAGACAGTTGTCCACATTTTGTCAACTTATTCCAATAAGGGCGAAAGCTGCTGGTGGATTAGCAGAAGTTGCTGTTCTAGAGCCACACTATGGAACATATAGTAATAGTATATACCTGAAAACTTGGGTGTGCATTGGCCTTGCACACCAAAAATATGCATGCACAGTTGGTGCATATTACTCCTAATAAAAAGTGTGCATGTATACTTGGCATGCACTTTATAGAATTATATGGAAGAGTTATGGTGAAGTAGAAAAAAATATAAAAGTTCATTATTAAGTGTAAATTGTAAGCTTTCTGGGGTTTTTAGCTTATAATTAAAGCATTTAAAAAAATTTCCATGTTTTAATTTTCTGCTATAAGTAGTGCTAAAAAGCATAAAAATCAACCAACTTATTTGACAAAAAATGTCCATTATACAATTAAAAAGGTCATTTATTGTTGCAACATGGGCATAGTTGCAAGAATAAGCATGTATTCAATTTTTTGTATGCATTTGTAATTATTCAATTTTTGTTTGGCATGCACCTAGCATGATCCAGACTATAAGGCCAGTGTATACCCAGATTTTTAGGCATAAAAATAATACATGATCCAGAGTATAGGTGAGTTCTTTGTATATATTTTTTTAATTTTTTTATAAAGATTTTTGTGTATCTTTAATTTTTTTTTAATTGTTAAGTAAAAAAGGCTAGAATGAAAATTACCATAACCACCAAACTACTAAGCCTATGTAATAGAAAAAGGTCCTTTATTGTTGCAACACAAAAGCACAAAAGTAGGATTTTATAATTTTGAAATTTTGGTATACTCATCATGCACATAAGCTTTTACCTAAAAAACTCTGGCATATATTGGATAACTTCCTGACAGTGGCTGAGCTGCATAGTAGATTTGTCAAGCTATCCATATAGATATTAAACATTTATATAAATTGAAAAAAAGTATATTCTAAGTTAAAATATGTTAAAGTAAAAGTTAAAGTAACATTTGATAAAGCTATTTATTAAATTATAATTTCATAATTTAATTGATTTTTTAGAAAAGCTGATTTTATATCGTTCTTATATTATTATTAAAAATATACTATTTATATACTTCAACAAAATTTATATAGTGTGCTTTAATAAGAAACTATAGTGCATAACATAGGGGCCTAGCATGGCTTCCTTATTGAAATTAAATATGCTTTATCCTTTGTATATATACTAATCTATGTAGTGCATGCAACATACCCAATTTTTTGACAATTAATCAAGCTATATGTTATAAGACTTGTGCACCAAGTGTGCACTAGCTAATACAAATGCTAGAAATTTCTGACACTAAAGTTAATGTCCTTTATACTAAAGCCAAGGTCTATAAATATCTTGCTATACCTTACAAATATAGTTTGCACATAAATTTATAAATGTCTTTATATTTTTCTTGTCCTTGAAATATAATAAAGTCATTTTATAATTTTGCATCTTACTCAATTGCAGATTTCAACCAGCCAATAATTTTTTCAAGAATTTTGAGGTATGTTTCTAGTGATTTCATTTCTTTATTCTTGTATCATAAATATACATACAACTATGATGAGTACCTTTCACCAAGCATCTGACGAATTTAATTTTGATAGACAATTTAGAGGCTGTTTCTGAGTAATGCATACATTTGCTTTGAGTTTTTTCCAGCACTAAAAATAATGAAAATGATATAATTTTTGTTGTTTACATTTTAGACATTTTGGTTGTGCTGCCATAAGGTTTTAATTCTCTTAATAGGTAAGTTAAAACTTTATTAAGAATTGAAATGCATATCTTGATTCATCATGATAAGAAGCAAAGAATTTTCTATTTATATACCCAATGACTTGCATTTTAATGTCATGTTTCAGTAGACTTGTTATCTAATATACTAAAAATGAAATGCTTGGTTGCTTGCTTGTAATTGATTTTCTCCCGAACGGCTCAACCGATTTTCTTCAAACTTGCACCATTCGATCAGAAATTCTCCTGGGACGGTACATGCATCTTGGCTAAGAAATTGCTATATATTAAAGGGATTAAATATTCGAAAAACATGCTTTTTTGCAAAGGTCAAGCAAAATTTTCGACTTGAAATGCATTGTAAGAATGCTAGAGAAAAAACTGACTGGCTGAATTTCAATTCTGATAAAGATTGCATCACAACAAGTAGAAAACAGTGCCGAAGAAATGCACACACGACTTGATTTAAATTGCGTAACCAATATTGCTAACTTGAATTGAAACTGATACTGGCTGACTGAGAAATTGATTTTGTCATAACTTTTTACTCTAATTGACTTGCTGTAAGAATTGAATTATAAGGGCCACAATTGATGTACTCCAATTGAAAAGAGATAGCCCAGATGCGAACAGACTGGAATGCTAATGTAGCGACCTGGGTTCGAATCTTAGTAGTGCAAAATAATTTTTTTATTAAAACACCTTGAAAACATGAAACTGCTAAACATAAAAGAAGCACAATGTCAAACATATCAGTGGCACCATGTCGAACATTAAAGAGCCACCATGCCAAACATAAACGAGCCACCATGTCAAGCATTAAAAAGCCACCATGTCAAACATATTTGTGACTCCATGTAAAACATATATACGTGACTCCATGTCAAACATAAAAGAGCCACCATGTCAAACGTAAAAGAACCGACATGTTGAACATTAAAGAGCCACCATGTCAAACGTAAAAGAACCACCATGTCGAACTTTAAAGAGCCACCATGTCAAACGTAAAAGAACCGACATGTCGAACATTAAAGAGCCACCATGTCAAACATTAAAGAGCCACCATGTCAAAAATTAAAGAGCCACTTTGTCATACTTAAAAGAGCCACCATGTCAAACATTAAAGAGCTACCATGTCAAACATAAAAAAGCCACCATGTCAAACTTTAAAGAGCCACCACGTCGAACGTGAAAAAGCCACCATGTCAAGCATAAAAGAGCCACCATGTCTAACAATAAAGAACCACTTTTTCGAACATTAAACAGCCACCATGTCAAATGTAAAAGAACCGACATGTCGAACATTAAAGAGCCACGATGTCAAACATTAAAGAGCCACCATGTCAAAAATTAAAGAGCCACTTTGTCATACTTAAAATAGCCACCATGTCGAACATTAAAGAGCTACCATGTCAAACATAAAAAAGCCACCATGTCAAACTTTAAAGAGCCACCACTTCGAACGTGAAAAAGCCACCATGTCAAACATAAAAGAGCCACCATGTCTAACAATAAAGAACCACCATGTCGAACATTAAAGAGCTACCATGTCAAGCATAAAAGAGCCGACATGTCGAAAATTAAAGAGCTACCATGTCAAACATTATCGAGCCACCATGTCAAACATTAAAGAGCCACTTTGTCGAAAATTAAAGAGCTACCATGTCAAACATAAAAGAGCCAACATGTCGAAAATTAAAGAGCCACCATGTCAAACGTAAAAGAACCACCATGTCGAACATTTAAGAGCTACAATGTCAAACATTTAAGAGCCACCATGTCAAACGTAAAAGAACCACCATGTCGAACATTTAAGAGCTACAATGTCAAACATTAAAGAGCCACCATGTCAAACATTAAAGAGCCACCATGTCAAACATAAAGGAGCCACTTTTTCGAACATTAAAGAGCCACCACGTTGAACATTAAAGAGCCACCATGTCGAACATTAAAGAACCACCATGTCAAACATTAAAGAGCCACCATGTCAAATAATAAAGAGCCACCATGTCAAACATTTAAGAGCCACCATGAAAAAAATTTAAAGAGCCACCATGTCTAACATTAAAGAGCCACCATGTCCAACATGCAACATTAAAGAGCCACCATGTCCAACATATATGTGACTCCATGTCGAACATTAAAGAGCCACCATGTCTAACATTAAAGAGCCACCATGTCCAACATGCAACATTAAAGAGCCACCATGTCCAACATATATGTGACTCCATGTCGAACATTAAAGAGCCACCATGTCGAACGTTAAAGAGCCACCATGTCGAACATAAAAGAGCCACCATGTAAAACATTAAAGAGCCACCATGTCTAACATTAAAGAGCCACCATGTCGAACGTTAAAGAGCCACCATGTCAAACATTAACGAGTCACCATGTCAAGCGTATACGTGACTCCATGTCAAACATTAAAGAGCCATCATTTCAGACATTAAAGTGTCACCATGTCGAACATTAAAAAGCCACCATGTCCAACATTAAAGAGCCACCATGTCTAACATATATGTGACTCCAAGTCGAACATTAAAGAGCCACCATGTCCAACATGCAACATTAAAGAGCCACCATGTCCAACATATATGTGACTCCATGTCGAACATTAAAGAGCCACCATGTCGAACGTTAAAGAGCCACCATGTCGAACATAAAAGAGCCACCATGTAAAACATTAAAGAGCCACCATGTCTAACATTAAAGAGCCACCATGTCGAACGTTAAAGAGCCACCATGTCAAACATTAACGAGTCACCATGTCAAGCGTATACGTGACTCCATGTCAAACATTAAAGAGCCATCATTTCAGACATTAAAGTGTCACCATGTTGAACGTTAAAGAGCCACCATGTCGAACATTAAAGAGCCACCATGTAAAGCATATATGTGACTCCATGCCAAATATATACATGACTCCATGTCTAACACATACATGACTCCATGTCAAACATTAAAGAGCCACCCTGTCGAACGTTAAAGAGCCACAATGTAGAACATTAAAGAGCCACCATGTCGAACGTTAAAGAGCCACCATGTCGAACATTAAAGAGCCACTTTGTCAAACATAGAAGAGCCACCATGTCAAACATAGAAGAGCCACCATGTCAGACATTGGAAGCCACCGTATCAAACATAAAAGAGTTACCATGTTGAACAAAAAAGAGCCACAATGTAGAACATAAAAGAGCCACCCTGTTAAACATAAAATATACACAATTTCAAATGTAAAAGTAAGTGAATTTTAAAGGAGCCGCTATAATGCTAAAGAAATTGTCGCACTAGCTACTTATTGTCTGGTGGATGCTTGCTATTTGGGGATGCTATCTATCTTGGGGATGCTTGCTATCTGGGGGATGCTTGCTATCTGGGGATGCTTGCTATCTGGGGGATGCTTGCTATCTGGGGGATGCTTGCTATCTGGGGGATGCTTGCTATCTGGGGGATGCTTGCTATCTGGGGGATGCTTGCTATCTGGGGGATGCTTGCTATCTGGGGGATGCTTGCTATCTGGGGGATGCTTACTATCTGGGGGATGCTTGCTGTCTTGCGATGATTTCTTTTTGCATTGCACTTCATTTGAGTATTTTGTCTGTTTTCTTTGTGAAGGCTTTATTTCGCTATTTTTTGTTACTTACTTGTAGAGAACAGAGACTCTATATAGATGTCCCCCAACGGGGGGCAAAGATTGCTAGTTTCTACTAATAGGCTTTATTTCTTAGAATACGGTTGGGAGTCAATCTAATATACTAAAAATGAAATGCTTGGTTGCTTGCTTGTAATTGATTTTCTCCCGAACGGCTCAACCGATTTTCTTCAAACTTGCACCATTCGATCAGAAATTTTCCCGGGACGGTACATGCATATTGGCTAAGAAATTGCTCAATGTTAAAGGGATTAAATATTCGAAAAACATGCTTTTTTGCAAAGGTCAAGCAGCTCTTTCGACCTGAAATGCATTGTAAGAATGCTAGAGAAAAAACTGACTGGTTGAATTCTGATTCTGAAATAGATTGCATCACAATACACTTTATTTATCGTCTGTGCACTGGCTGAATTTGACACTCAATTGAATTGCGTCACAGCTTTGAGTGTGAAAGCATAGTGCAGTACTGAATTTATATTACGTAACCATATTGTTAACTTTCATAGACACTGGTACTGACTTGCCTAAGAAATTGATTATGTCATAACTGCTTCGCGTGACTTTTTACTCTACCTGACTTGGTGTGAGTGTTGAATTAATTATATAAGTGGTACAAATTCACTGATAACTTCGATGAGAGCTAGCCTAGAGCTGAGCAGACCAGACTGCTAATGCAGCGACCTGGGTTCGAATCTAAGTAGTTTAAAAGTAGTAGTGTAAATTTTTTATTAAAAGCTTTTATTAAAGGACTAAATAAAAACACTTAGATTACTGCACTCGATAAGCTAAGGATTATTGCTCTTGGCAAACCAAGGAATACTGCACTCGATAAGCCAAGGATTATTGCTATTAATAAACTAAGGATTACTGCACTCGATAAACCAAGGATTATTGCTATTAATAAACCAAGGATTATGCACTTGGCAAACCAAGGATTACTGCAATCGATAAGCCATGGATTATTGCTATTAATAAACCAAGGATTACTGCACTCAAAAAACCAAGGACTATTGCTCTTGGCAAACCAAGGATTACTGCACTCGATAAGCCAAGGATTATTGCTATTAATAAACCAAGGATTACTGCAATCGATAAGCCAAGGATTATTGCTATTAATAAACCAAGCATTACTGCACTCAATAAACCAAGGACTATTGCTATTAATAAACCAAGGATTACTGCACTCAAAAAACCAAGGACTATTGCTCTTGGCAAACCAAGGATTACTGCACTCGATAAGCCAAGGACTATTGCTCTTGGCAAACCAAGGATTACTGCACTCGATAAGCCATGGATTATTGCTATTAATAAACCAAGGATTACTGCACTCGATAAGCCAAGGATTATTGCTATTAATAAACCAAGGATTACTGCACTCGATAAACCAAGGATTATGCACTTGGCAAACCAAGGATTACTGCACTCGATAAGCCAAGGATTATTGCTATTAATAAACCAAGGATTACTGCACTCAATAAACCAAGGACTATTGCTATTAATAAACCAAGGATTACTGCACTCAATAAACCAAGGACTATTGCTCTTGGCAAACCAAGGATTACTGCACTCGATAAGCCAAGGACTATTGCTCTTGGCAAACCAAGGATTACTGCACTCGATAAGCCATGGATTATTGCTATTAATAAACCAAGGATTACTGCACTCGATAAGCCAAGGATTATTGCTATTAATAAACTAAGGATTACTGCACTCGATAAACCAAGGATTATTGCTATTAATAAACCAAGGATTATGCACTTGGCAAACCAAGGATTACTGCAATCGATAAGCCAAGGATTATTGCTATTAATAAACCAAGCATTACTGCACTCAATAAACCAAGGACTATTGCTATTAATAAACCAAGGATTACTGCACTCAAAAAACCAAGGACTATTGCTCTTGGCAAACCAAGGATTACTGCACTCGATAAGCCAAGGATTATTGCTATTAATAAACCAAGGATTACTGCACTCGATAAGCCAAGGATTATTGCTATTAATAAACCAAGGATTAATGCACTCGATAAGCCAAGGATTATTGCTATTAATAAACCAAGGATTACTGCACTCGATAAGCCAAGGATTATTGCTATTAATAAACCAAGGATTATGCACTTGGCAAACCAAGGATTACTGCACTCGATAAGCCAAGGATTATTGCTATTAATAAACCAAGGATTACTGCACTCAATAAACCAAGGACTATTGCTATTAATAAACCAAGGATTACTGCACTCAATAAACCAAGGACTATTGCTCTTGGCAAACCAAGGATTACTGCACTCGATAAGCCAAGGACTATTGCTCTTGGCAAACCAAGGATTACTGCACTCGATAAGCCATGGATTATTGCTATTAATAAACCAAGGATTACTGCACTCGATAAGCCAAGGATTATTGCTATTAATAAACCAAGGATTACTGCACTCGATAAACCAAGGATTATTGCTATTAATAAACCAAGGATTATGCACTTGGCAAACCAAGGATTACTGCACTCGATAAGCCAAGGATTATTGCTATTAATAAACCAAGGATTACTGCACTCGATAAGGCATGGATTATTGCTATTAATAAACCAAGGATTACTGCACTCGATAAGCCAAGGATTATTGCTATTAATAAACCATGAATTACTGCACTCGATAAGCCAAGGATTATTGCTATTAATAAACCAAGGATTACTGCACTCGATAAGCCATGGATTATTGCTATTAATAAACCAAGGATTACTGCACTCGATAGCCAAGGATTACTGCGCTTGATAAGCTTGGCTACATGTATAGGATTATTTCTATCCAGGGATGCTTGCTATTTAGGGATTCTTGCTATGTGCAGGATGCTTGCTATCTGGAAGGATGCTTCTACATTATTTGGGGTATGCTTGCTATCTGCAAGATGCTTGCTATCTGCAAGATGCTTGCTATCTGCAGATGCTTGCTATCTGGGTGGATGCTTGCTAGGAGTATTAGGGGATGCTTGCTACTGGGGGATGCTTGCTGTCTTGGGAATATTTTCTATTTAGGGGTAATGACTAAAATTCATGAGAGCTAGCCTAGAGGTAAACAGACTAAACTGCTAAATGCAGGGACGATGGTTCGAATTTTTAGAGAGTAGAGTTTTTTTAATTAAAGCCTTTTAACGCCAAGACAAAAAAAATTATGGAAGCGTCATGTAAACAATCATACAAGCGTCATGTAAACAATCATAGAAGCGTCATGTAAACAACCATAGAAGCGTCATGTAAAAATCATAGAAGCGTCATGTAAAAATCATAGAAGCGTAATGTAAACAATCATAGAAGCGTCATGTTAAAATCATAAAAGCGTCATGTAAACAATCATACAAGCGTCATGTAAACAATCATAGAAGCGTCATGTAAAAAAATCATAGAAGCGTCATGTTAAAATCATAAAAGCGTCATAAAAAATCATAGAAGCGTCATGCAAGCAATCATAGAAGCGTAATGTAAACAATCATAGAAGCGTCATGTTAAAATCATACAAGCGTCATGTAAACAATCATACAAGCGTCATGTAAACAATCATAGAAGCGTCATGTAAAAAAATCATAGAAGCGTCATGTTAAAATCATAGAAGCGTCATGTAAACAATCATAGAAGCGTCATGTAAACAATCATAGAAGCGTCATGTAAAAATCATAGAAGCGTCATGTAAAAATCATAGAAGCGTCATGTAAACAATCATAAAAGCGTCATGTAAACAATCATAGAAGCGTCATGTATACAATCATAGAAGCGTCATGTAAACAATCATAGAAGCGTCATGTATACAATCATAGAAGCGTCATGTAAACAATCATAGAAGCGTCATGTAAAAATCATAGAAGCGTCATGTAAAAATCATAGAAGCGTCATGTAAAAATCATAGAAGCGTCATGTAAAAATCATAGAAGCGTCATGTAAAAAATCATAGAAGCGTCATGTAAACAATCATACAAGCGTCATGTAAAAAATCATAGAAGCGTCATGTAAACAATCATACAAGCGTCATGTAAACAATCATAGAAGCGTCATGTAAAAATCATACAAGCGTCATGTAAACAAGCATAGAAGCGTCATGAAAAAATTATAGAAGCCTCATATAAAAACTAATGAAAGTGTGTCATTTAAAAAATTAAGAAGCATCATGGAAGAATAAAAGAAGCGTAACGTAAAAATCAAAAGAAGCGTCATGTCAGACATGAAAGAAATGTCATATAAAAATTAAATGAAGCTATAGTACAGTGCTGTGCTGGGGAGAATTACTGAGACGTCAAGGCTCACAGAGAATAACTGAGATTACAGGGGGGTTTCTGAGATGTTAAAGCAAAAGTCAGAAGCTACTTCAAAGTACATGTACTTTACTTAGGTTTTTTATTGCATTCTTTGTTGGCTTGCCACGGTTGGGGGGGGGGCGCTGATAGAAGAAGAGTCATGTAAAAATAAAAGGAGCACTATGTATACATAAAATAAAAGTCATGTCAAAGTTAAAAGATTCATTTGGGAATTGCTACGATGTCAAAGCTTGGAGGGAATCGTTATAGTGCTGTGATTCTTAAAGAAGGAATCACTTAAATGCCAAGGCTTAGGGAAGAAGAATTGCTGTGATTTCAAGGCTTTAGGTTGGGTGAAAGTTAGGTTTACGTCAGGTTTGGGTTGAGGGTTAGATTTTAGCGCGTTTCAAGGTTAACAGGGGATTTTTTAGATTTCAAGGTTTATGGGGGCATCGCTGACATGTCAAGGCTTACGAGGGGAATCTATCTATCTATCTATAGCTGAGATGTCAAGGCTCACGGGGGAATAAATGAGATGTCAAGGCTAATGTCAGAAGCTGCATGTAGTTTATTGGAAAAAAGTTATTACATTATTTGTTGGCTCCTCACGGAAGGGATCGCTGATAGAAAAAGCGTAATGTAAAAAAAAAGAAGCTTCATGTCAAAGTTAAGAGATTCATTTGGGAATCCCTACGATGTCGAGGCTTGCAGGGAATCGCTATAATGCTGTAGTAGTGCTATAGACTCTTAGAGAGAATTACTGAAATTTCAATGCTTTAGGGTTAGGGTTAGGGTTAGGGTTAGGGTTAGAAAATAGACAGATTTTTTAAGATTTCAAGGCTTGTGGGAGCATTGCTGAGATGTCAAGGGGGGAGTTGATATGTTAAGGCTTGTGGGGGGGGGATTGCTGACATGTCAAGGCTTACAAGGGTACTGGTAGCGTACTGAAGCATACTGGTAGAAGTAGCTCTGAAAGAAGGCAAGTATGGTTGAATTTCAATGTCTGTTATAAAATTCTGCACAAACATGTTTTATTGGTACATAAGCCTGGAATTAAAATGAGAATTCGATTCCTAGCCCCCCTCCCTAAGAATTTTTTTTCATTTAAAAGGATTCGTCCCTTGCTTATTGGCCACCCCGAAGGCCATTTTTTATCAAAAATGATAAAAATAATTTTTATCAAACACGTTGACATATACAGGGCTCTAAACTAAAAACTGTAAAAAGTTGATAGTTTTGTTTTACCTAAAATGCGTTATTAACGATCTCCAAAAATTCCTATTTTAAGCTTAAGCTTAAGAAAAACACTTAAAGTACTCCTGCTAAAAGGTATATTATATTAGACGAATATTAATTATTTCTGCTCCCCGAAGGGGGGCAAAACTTTAGCTAGTAGTGTTCTATAGAAGAAATCAGGCAACATACTTATAAGTAGAGATGCTAATACTGGGATCCCAGTTTCGAAAAATACTGGTTTTGGGCCATTTTTTCAGTATTACCAATACTGGTATTAGGGTCCGGTATTGGTCTAAAATTATGTCTGTATTTTTACAAATTTGCAATTGTTTGTTTAAATTGCATTTTCCTAGAAATTAAAAAATGCTTTGCTTCAGCTTTTTAGCTTTAAATTTACTCGGGATTAGGGGATTTCTTATAATTGGGGAAAATGTTCAATTTATGCTACTATAAGGAGTAAGCCTGGGGATACGATGGCATGAGTGTCCGAGCTGCAAGACACTATCTAATCAGTCCAAGGGGGGAGAGGAGAAGCGCTACGTGGTGGATTGGAGTTGCCTGGGAAACAGGCGTGCCAATGGGGAAGTCTAACAGATAATGGGGAATGCTGGCATAGAGAGTGGGATGTTTAATAGGGAGTGGGGAGGTAGGAAGGCAGAATGCCTAATGAATTGGCGCTAAGGCCTAATTGCAATTGCTTAGTTACCCATTAGCTAAATATCACCATATATATAGTAAGTACAGTAAAGCAAGGCTTTACTGTACAATTTAGTATTCAACTTAGTATTCAAGTATTCAACTTATTTAACCACTTAATAAGGAAAAATAGAATTGAAACTATGAGTAGAAGATACATGATTTTTTGCGATCTATTCAACGAACAATATAGCTGTATTAAGGCGAATATGATAAGGCAATCAAAAAGGTAAGGCTAGTAAGAATGCTACTAAAATAATAACTACTGTGCAAACAAGTACTACTACTTCACAAATTGATTGGATTTAAAAGTCAGGACCATGCAGTAAATAATGCATTCAAAAGTCAGGCAATAAGAAAATAATATGAGAAATGCAATAAAATTAGACTTTTTTGATATTCGGGAGCCAAAATATGGAAAAGGCTATTGAATACCGGGATCCCGGTTTTGGGCAAGTCTGGTATTTTAGCATCCTTACTAATAAGTCAGCTGCTAATATTTTCAATCAATTAAAGCTGAATTATATTCGGTATCATGTAGAGAAAATTCAGACAATACTACTAATGTGAGTAACTAGTGTATTAGATTAATTGAGGTTGGATTATATAATGCATCATTTAGAGAAATTAAATAAAGCAATAATTGGCTTTTATTATCCTGGGAAAAGCAAATGATATTTATTAAATTAGTAAGTGGCGGCGCAGTCCTAAACAAGTCTATTTATTAGGGGCATTCAATTAGCAAGGTTTTTTTAGTATAGAGATAGACTGAGGAAAGAGACGTACGTGATCATCTGAGCCAATCAGAAGGCGGCAGGGGATACGGATCACAACACTAAACTAGACAGTAGATAAGAAAACTGAGACGGGAGGAGATAAGCTAACTAGATAACTAATTAAGTCGTGACACTCACCATTAATACGAAGCATTTGGGAATTGTTTAAGCATTTTTAAATAAGCACCCAAACAAGTCTATTTGAAAGAAGTATGTGTTAAGCGTAGATAGATAAGAAAACTAGGGGTAGAGAGCGCGACTGAGGAAAGAAGTTGAGATTAAAGAGCCAATCAGAAGGCAGAAGGGAGACAATGATAAGGAAGGAGGGACAGAGATAAGAACAACAGGACTGAACTAGACAGAGAGAGAGTAAACAGGGACGAGTGCAGATGAACTGAATGGATGGCTGAGATACCAAATTATTCAGTTTTAAAGAACTCTTTGTATTGTTTTTAGTTTTCGAGCCTGCTTGACACGGCGAACTGGGAGTTCTCTCTGCCATCTAGGTGTAAGTGAATTGTAATTATGAATTATTTGTTTACATTTACGTGCAAGATAACTGTAAATGATGAATATTACCTACATTGTTTGATTGTTAGCAAACTGATGAGTACACCAAGCAGCTGAGTATTTTGTAGGAGTTATTGTGCATTTTAATAGAAAATATTTGCTCACATTTTTACTATTCAAAGACTTTAAACTATTTTCAGACTGGTTTCTGAAATCTTCGAAGTAGTTGAAATTGTGGTGAGTTGGATTTTTCGCTTTAAAACAGTCACAATTAAATATGATAAATAGTTGACAAGCAAAAACTTATCATGATGAATAACACTTACCTACATTGTTTGATTTTACAATATGATAGGGAAATCTGTTACTGATTTAGAATATATACATTTGCCGTGTATAGTTTTGATTTTAAATATTGCTTTGTTCGTCATCTTCCATATTCTGTGTTTTTTAGATGGAACAATTGTTCGTCCTGCCTGGCTTCAATAAGTTCTTCAGTGCTATTTTCACATTGGTGAGTATTAAAAGTGTGATTTACGTTACAGTGACAAATTTTAACACGTAAAATGATGAATAGATTCTGCCATATGATCTAGATATAAGTTTGATATTAATTTATTTACCGTTCCAAATTCATCTGATATTGCATAATTTAAATTTATTGCATTTCTCCACTCCAAAAACGGAACAAAAATACTTATCATGTTCTATTTATCCATTCACACTTGCAGACTGAATGGTCATCTGCTTGCTAAATTGTCATCGTGGTAAGTTTTCAGTCTTATTCTCTTTGTACTTTTAATATTTTATTACATGTACTTGTACCAGCACAAGACTTAAGTGATGACATACATCCAATAATGATTGCAATTTCAATGATTGCAAACTTTGAGCTTTTTAACCCTGAATTGACTTGTGCTTTTTGGCTGTTGAATTATAAAAATATATGTTTAGACTAGGATTTATGCAGGCCAGTGTCACTCTGTCCCCTTACATCCCAGTGTCACTCTGTCCCCTTACATCCCAGTTTCACTCTGTCCCCTTACATCCCAGTGTCACTCTGTCCCCTTACATCCCAGTGTCACTCTGTCCCCTTACATCCCAGTGTCACTCTGTCCCCTTACATCCCAGTGTCACTCTGTCACAGTACCTCAGATCCCTGGGTCACTCTGTCACAGTACCTCAGATCCCTGGGTCACTCTGTCACAGTACCTCAGATCCCTGGGTCACTCTGTCACAGTACCTCAGATCCCTGGGTCACGCTGTCACAGTACCTCAGATCCCTGGGTCACTCTGTCACTTTACCTCAGATCCCTGGGTCACTCTGTCACAGTACCTCAGATCCCTGGGTCACTCTGTTTTCTTAGTTCACCCTGTAATTGGTGTGGTTAAAACAAATTTTCAATTTGAGGAGAATTTCCGTTAATCAGTGATGAGTACTATATTCACCAAGCATCTGCTCAAATTGTGATCGACAATTTAGAGGCTGTTTCTGATGATTCGCATTGACTATATAGCTCGTAAAAGAGCAGATCCCAGGGTCACTCTGTCCCCTCAGATCCCAGAGTCACTGTGTCAGACTGTCACCTTGGATCCTAGAGTCATTCCACCTTTTTGGAATCTCAGTTTTAGAAAAGAAAAATACTCTTTTTATTTACTGAATGATGAGTAATATATTCACCAAGCATCTGATCAAAATCTGATCGACAATTTAGAGGCTGTTTCTGATTACATTATTTATTGAACATATAAACTATTTAGTACCGTAAAGCATATTTTAAATTGATTGTATAACTACAACATCATGTTTTTTATTTTTTTTCAGACGCAGATCTTAAACGCACGCAACAATAGAATTTCAATTAAGTAAGTTATTCCGGGAAATTTATATCTTAGGGACTAGTGAGTAAAATGCGCATTTTTAGCATTCATATACAGCTCTGAGCTTAAAACATTTGCGTTTCAAACAAAAGTCTTAAATGATGTAATTGATTCTGCCATATGATCAGCTCTAGCTAGGCCTGATATTCATCTATTTACCGTTCCATTTTATCTGATTGTTTAGATACTTGTGACAGTTTTGTATATTGTGCTAAATATAATTTATATCTAAACATATTTCATATTTTGTGCATATTTCATATTTATATTTCATATTAATTATCTATTACAGATGCAGGGGTTAACGTGCGTTTCAAGATTGTCATTTGTAAGTGTGCCTTTCTTTATTATCAGTGTATTTGTTTACCTTACTAATTTTATATTATTCATAATATTATCAACAGTGATGACATAGATCCAATAATGATTGCAATTTAAATGATTGCAAACTTTATGAGCTTTTTAACCCTGAATTCTGCTGTGATGCTTTCTTTGACAATCAAAAATATTGCAGCAATGTGCATACATACTGCTCTTATTTTATTATCACATATTTCTTTTGCAGAATTGCTGCGATCCGCCTTAAGTTTGACACGTGTTTTACGAAGAATGCTGATCTGCTTATCGCATGGTAAGACTATCTATCTTAATTAGCTGTAGGTTAGGATTTCTATAAGTACATTAAAAACTCACGCCCTCTTATCGTTTAGAATACTCTATATTGGCTCTGTCACTTCAGATCCCAGGATCACTCTGTCACCACAGATCCCTGGGTCACTTTGTCCCCTCAAATCCCAGGGGTCACCTCAAAACGCAGGGTCACTCTGTCCCCTCAAATCCCAGGGGTCACCTCAAAACGCAGGGTCACTCTGTCCCCTCAAATCCCAGGGTCACTCTGTCCCCTGAGATCCCAGGGTCACTCTGTCCCCTCAGATCCCAGGGTCACTTTGTCCCCTCAGATCCCAGGGTCACTTTGTCCCCTCAGATCCCAGGGGTCACCTCAAAACGCAGGGTCACTCTGTCCCCTCAAATCCCAGGGGTCACCTCAAAACGCAGGGTCACTTTGTCCCCTCAAATCCCAGGGGTCACCTCAAAACGCAGGGTCACTCTGTCCCCTCAAATCCCAGGGGTCACCTCAAAACGCAGGGTCACTCTGTCCCCTCAAATCCCAGGGTCACTCTGTCCCCTGAGATCCCAGGGTCACTCTGTCCCCTCAGATCCCAGGGTCACTTTGTCCCCTCAGATCCCAGGATCACTTTGTCCCCTCAGATCCCAGGGTCACTGTCCCCTCAGATCCCAGGGTCACTCTGTCCCCCTCAGATCCCAGGGTCACTCTGTCCCCTCAGATCCCAGGGTCACTTTGTCCCCTCAGATCCCAGGGTCACTGTCCCCTCAGATCCCAGGGTCACTTTGTCCCCCTCAGATCCCAGGGTCACTCTGTCCCCTCAGATCCCAGGGTCACTTTGTCCCCCTCAGATCCCAGGGTCACTTTGTCCCCTCAGATCCCAGGGTCACTGTCCCCTCAGATCCCAGGGTCACTCTGTCCCCTCAGATCCCAGGGTCACTGTCCCCTCAAATCCCAGGGTCACTGTCCCCTCAAATCCCAGGGTCACTCTGTCCCCTCAAATCCCAGGGGTCCCCTCAGATCCCAGGGTCACTGTCCCCTCAGATCCCAGGGTCACTGTCCCCTCAGATCCCAGGGTCACTCTGTCCCCTCAGATCCCAGGGTCACTTTGTCCCCTCAGATCCCAGGGTCACTTTGTCCCCTCAGATCCCAGGGTCACTTTGTCCCCTCAGATCCCAGGGTCACTGTCCCCTCAGATCCCAGGGTCACTTTGTCCCCCTCAGATCCCAGGGTCACTCTGTCCCCTCAGATCCCAGGGTCACTTTGTCCCCCTCAGATCCCAGGATCACTGTCCCCTCAGATCCCAGGGTCACTCTGTCCCCTCAGATCCCAGGGCGACGTCACCTCAGATCCCAGGACCACTGTCCCCTCAGATCCCAGGGCGACGTCACCTCAGATCCCAGGGTCACTGTCCCCTCAGATCCCAGGGCGACTGTCCCCTCAGATCCCAGGGCGACGTCACCTCAGATCCCAGGACCACTGTCCCCTCAGATCCCAGGGTCACTCTGTCCCCTCAGATCCCAGGGTCACTGTCAACGCAGATCACGTTGTTATTTGTGTGGCATAAACTAAGTTTCAATTTAAGGAGAATTCCTGTAAATCAGTGATGAGTACTATATTCACCAAGCATCTGATCAAATTGTGATCGACAATTTAGAGGCTGTTTCTGATGATTTGCATTGACTATACGAACGGAGTGCTAATAGATATTAATATTCCACTTCTAATGTACTTTTGAAGTCTGTAAAAATTGTTAACATATTTCCAGATCTGTTAAACACCGACCGCTGTTTGTTTAAGGCCTAACAGGTAAATTAAATTAAACTTCTGCTGTCATTGTTTACTAAATAAAAAAAATTCGCCTCTGTTGTACTCGTAGTTTATGAAGAACAATTCTTACCTACATTGTTTGATTTGACAATTTGATAGTAGATGTTTATACTGAACTAACTCTGCAGTGCATTCCAAGAGTTGAACAATTGCTTCTGTAGTTCGGCTTATTACAATATGTGAATTTTTTAATTCCAGGTTTCCTTATCTCGAATATCATGGTCACTGGCAGCGAAATTGCAACTTGCATTCTGTGAGTTCAATGTAAAATATATGATTATTAAATTATCTAAAACTATTTCCAATCATGATGATTAGATTCTGCCATATGATAATTTTTATATTGATATTTATCTTTTTACCGTTCCATAATTATCTGATATTAACATATATGTCATATACTAGTATGTTATGTGATTGGCGATAAATAATCTTTCTGGAAAAGTTTAACTATTTTCATCTTTCGATTTATATTGAAATATTGATTGACAAATTAAATTTCCAAGTGAGTGATGTAACCACGCTCTGGTCGCGGGATAGGGCATGGGAACTTTTTTGAAAGTGCCTCCTATCCCGTGCACCCCCTGCACAGAGCCGTCGAGACTCGGCCAGGTCTCCGACCAGGCCTGGAGACTCCCGCTCTGCTGCACCCCTCCTGCTGCCTTGGTTCCGTCTCCCCTGCCGCCACACCTGCCTTTCCGGAGCTCCCTACCCCTCTCTGTACCTCCCCCTCTACCCTATCTCTTCTGTTTTTCGCCCTATTCTTCCTGTACTTTCCCTATCCCCCCTCTTTTTGTCTCCCTCTGCACTCTTTTTCCTGCGCTGTCCCCTCTTTCCCTGTGTCTACTTACAGTATTTTGTGTGCTCACCGTCTCCCCATCCCCTCTCAAACTCCCAAACGGTGACGCAAGTCGTGTGACCCCTTCCCCCCCTCGGTGACTCATCGATGACTCATCCCCCTCTCTTGCGCAACCTTTTCTCACGCCATTGTTCTCCTTCCCAAATTTCTCATGCGACACCCACCCCACCTCCGCTTCTATTGTTCTCGTTTTTGATTCTTTTGTTCTCTCGACCCCCACCAATTATCACATTTTCTCCGATTTTCTCTTTCTTTTGTTCTCGTTTTCGCACCTAATTATTACCTTTTCCCCAATGTTTACTTTTCCATTGTTCTCAGTTCTCCCCAATTATCCCCGATTTCCAATTCCTTTGTTCTCGACCCCAGCCCTATTGTTCTCAATGTTTGCTTGCGCAACACTTTCGCGACCACCCGCTGCGCCAATTATCCCCCCACCCCACCTCCGGATTGCGCAATTTCCCGATTTCTCATGTTGCTATGCCGGTCTCATGCTTCTCATCATGACTCATTCTGACGTCATTCTGCCGGCAGCCAATCAGAGAGAGGGAGCCATGGTAACGACCTTGAGGAGGCGGCTGTGAGGTCTATAAAAGGAAGCGATTTCGACATGAGAATCCTCACCCTTTCGGCTTCTCGTCCTTCTTTGGACTTGCTGTCAGACTGAGTTCTGACCTATTCGTCTATAAGGCGAATCCCTGCCGGTCCGCGGTCTGTTACCGCCAAGTTATCCTTAGCTCCCCAAGTGAGCTCGCCTATCGGCCAGCGGTCTGAAACCGCCCAGCATCATCAGCATCGCCTGATCTACATCAGCGCCTCGTCGCTTCAGCGCATCGCCGCTTCACCGTCTGCCTGACTGCAGCCTACAGCCGCCCTCGGTCACTCCGCCTCTCTCTCTCTCTGTGCAGCTGCCGGTAAGTTCCTATTACTAATTTGTGCTCTAATCGCCTTGCTTATCCGGGGTTTGCCTATTTTTCCATTGTCTGATTAGAGAGCTGAGCCAATTGTGATACCGTAACCTTTTGCTGTATCTTACTCAATAGTGAAGCCGCCTAATTGCCTGATTATTTGCCTAAGGGCCTAATTATTAACTATTAACTAACTCCATCATTATTCACTCTTTCATCATCATTTCTCTCATGGCTTGCTAAGCCTTTCTCCCGGGGTGGCAAAGCATAAGGAAGTTTGGGTAAGCTAATGGCCTCTCCCCGTGCACAGCCCGCCTGTGGGTGCGTGCTGCGGGGCCGCGTGTGCGTGCAGTAGAGGGACTAGCTAGTCTTGGCACAGAATGGCAGTAGAAAGGTTGCAACCCCATGCTGACGCGTCCCTTCGCCCTGAGCAATCTAAACTATAGACAGTACATGTTCGTCTCATACTACTCTTAGTAATCGAAGTCGCAAGTTAGCCTCGCTCACAGCCACAAAGGATCCCCTGCTGAGAAATCCTCCAGGTTGAGCCCAGAGTTCCCGATCATGCCCCAAGCAGAGTCCCTGTACTCGGCTGCATGTGTCTCCCCTGTTAGCCTAAATCTCCTGGTAACCATCCCAGGCGAGGCTCTAGCCTCGAGAGGTCTGGTAGAAAGATCCAGGTGCGCCAGGTCACATAGAGTGGTGGCAGCCACTCGGTCATACTATGACCGAGTGACCAACTATTGCACCTTGGCTACAGGTGGGGTCCATGTGGGTCCTTGGCCCTCTGGTCACGAAGCGCTACCAAAGCTAACAATCATGTGGGCGGGACAGTCTGGTGCTGGAGGTCCGTCAGGCCATTGCCCGGTCATAGGCAGCCTACGGTCATTGCCCCCTCTAGTCATGCGTTCGTCTCTCTACGGAGCGGACAGGCGACAAGGGCGGTTACATCATGAGTTTGTCATTTTTACATTGAGCATTGCTTCTGACAAATTTTAGAATGATGACATACTCGTAGATTTAATCATGAGCATGCCAGTGTCAGTGATTGCAATTTGTTTGAGCTTTTTAACCCTGATATAATAAGTCTCATTATATTGTATAATTTTCTATGTAAATAATTGTAAGTCAATATTTACTATTATAACTTATTTTAAAACTATTGCAGCTCACCAAAGATGAAGCCTAGTTCGTCTGTTTTGCGAAGTAAGTTAATACCCGGTTTTTAATTTCTGTTTAAAAAAAGTGATAAAAATAGGTACACAGAGCCACGTTCCTTAATAATGTGATGACAAACACGACGGTCTACTGATACTAAACTACTATTAGTAGGTAGTTCTGTTATTCAGTGAGGAAAACTTTAATAACGCAACTGTCTGATTATTGGAACTTTAACTTTATAATTATAGGAATTAGAAAATACTCACATGTTCGAAGCTTAAAAAATGATTGATTAAACTCTTACCTACATTGTTTGATGCTACAATGAGGTGATCTGTCACCACAGATACCAGGGTCACCTCAAAACGCGGAGTCACACCGTCCCCTCAGATCCCAGGGTCACTCTGTCCCCTCAGATCCCAGGATCACTCTGTCCACTCAGATCCCAGGGTCACTCTGTCACCTCAGATCCCAGGGTCACTCTGTCACCACAGATCCCAGGGTCACTCTGTCACCACAGATCCCAGGGTCACTCTGTCACCACAGATCCCAGGGTCACTCTGTCACCTCAGATCCCAGGGTCACTCTGTCACCACAGATCCCAGGGTCACACTGTCACCACAGATCCCAGGGTCACTCTGTCACCACAGATCCCAGGGTCACTCTGTCACCTCAGATCCCAGGGTCACTCTGTCACCTCAGATCCCAGGGTCACTCTGTCACCTCACATCCCTGGGTCACTCTGTCACAGTACCTCAGATCCCTGGGTCACTCTGTCACAGTACCTCAGATCCCTGGGTCACTCTGTCACAGTACCTCAGATCCCTGGGTCACTCTGTCACAGTACCTCAGATCCCTGGGTCACTCTGTCACAGTACCTCAGATCCCTGGGTCACTCTGTCACAGTACCTCAGATCCCTGGGTCACTCTGTCACAGTACCTCAGATCCCTGGGTCACTCTGTCACAGTACCTCAGATCCCTGGGTCACTCTGTCACAGTACCTCAGATCCCTGGGTCACGCTGTCACAGTACCTCAGATCCCTGGGTCACTCTGTCACTTTACCTCAGATCCCAGGGTCACTCTGTCACCTCAGATCCCAGGGTCACTCTGTCACCACAGATCCCAGGGTCACACTGTCACCACAGATCCCAGGGTCACTCTGTCACCACAGATCCCAGGGTCACTCTGTCACCTCAGATCCCAGGGTCACTCTGTCACCTCAGATCCCAGGGTCACTCTTTCACCTCACATCCCAGGGTCACTCTTTCCCCTGAGATCCCAGGGTCACTGTACCCTCAGATCCCAGGGTCACTGTCCCCTCAGATCCCAGGGTCACTGTCCCCTCAGATCCCAGGGTCACTGTCCCCTCAGATCCCAGGGTCACTGTCCCCTCAGATCCCAGGGTCACTGTCCCCTCAGATCCCAGGGTCACTGTCCCCTCAGATCCCAGGGTCACTGTCCCCTCAGATCCCAGGGTCACTGTCCCCTCAGATCCCAGGGTCACTGTCCCCTCAAATCCCAGGGTCACTGTCCCCTCAGATCCCAGGGTCACTGTCCCCTCAGATCCCAGGGTCACTGTCCCCTCAGATCCCAGGGTCACTCCGTCCTCTCGGATCACCCTGTCATTAGTGTGTGGCATAAACTGAGTTTCAATTTAAGGAGAATTTCCGTTAATCAGTGATGAGTACTATATTCACCAAGCATCTGATCAAATTGTGATCGATAATTTAGAGGCTGTTTCTGATGATTCGCATTGACTATAGCTCGCAGAAGAGCCGAATTTAGTTTCAGTTGAAAAATTTAAAATCAGTAAAAATTGTTCTCTAAAACATCCTTTCAGACTTGGTAAAGTCTGTCCTGTCTGTCTGGTTCTGTCTGGTTTAAATTCCAAGAGGTAAATATTAACATAATTTTATGTTTCATTGTTTATTCAATTTAAAATTACACCATTTAGTAGTTATGATGAACAATTCTTACCTACATTGTTTGTTTTTATAATTTGATAGTAGATTTTTGTACTGAACTCTGCGATACATACATTACAACAGAAAATAAATGGTTTTTTTAGTTGTGCTTGTAATGTGAATATTTAATTTACAAAATTCCAGGTGTCTTAATTTATCAAAGTTACTGGCAGCACGACTGCAACTTGCTCGCTGTAAGTTTAATATATGTTATGCTATATGATTATTAAACTATATTTCTAAATCGTGATTAATAGATCTGCCATATGATAATTTTACGAGTGTATATTGATATTTCTCGATTTAGCGTTCCATAAGTATTTGGTCGTAATTCATCTTTCTAGAATAAGTTAATATTTGAATCTTTACACATTTTTTTTTCAATTTTTTTTAGATATTGACCAATCAATTGCCAAGTGAGTTTGTTATTGCACAATTAACATTGCTTATGACAATTTTGAGACGTTATAAATAATCATTAGAATGATGACATAGATCCAATCATGAGCATGCAAATGTCTGTGATTGCAATCTGTTTGAGCTTTTTAACCCTGACGATACATTAGTTAATTTTTATTTAATACTTATTAAATAGGCTTTCCCATTGTAAATTAATTCTAATCTTTTAATTTATTTTTTTACCATTACAGACCTACTATAGATCCTGCTATGTGGTGGAAAATCAAGATGCCCATTATTTATGTAAGTTGAAAATGTTTATCTACAATTTATTTTACCCGGTAGTATGGTTTATAAAGTTTCTCAACATGATGTACGTCGAAACAGCTGATCACATGTGATTACTAAACAAGCTGGGTTGCACAGGAAAACTGAGAGAAACGCATTCATGATTTTGAATTAATTGTTTCATAAAATGCGGGTGAAACAGCCACCGATAGGCGGATGCCGCATTGGCAGAAAGTGGGGGGAGGCGGAGCAAAGGGCGGATGCCGCATTGGCAGAAAGTGGGGGGAGGCGGAGCAAAGGGCGGATGCCGCATTGGCAGAAAGTGGGGGGAGGCGGAGCAAACGGCGGATGCCGCATTGGCAGAAAGTGGGGGGAGGCGGAGCAAAGGGCGGATGCCGCATTGGCAGAAAGTGGGGGGAGGCGGAGCAAAGGGCGGATGCCGCATTGGCAGAAAGTGGGGGGAGGCGGAGCAAAGGGCGGATGCCGCATTGGCAGAAAGTGGGGGGAGGCGGAGCAAAGGGCGGATGCCGCATTGGCAGAAAGTGGGGGGAGGCGGAGCAAACGGCGGATGCCGCATTGGCAGAAAGTGGGGGGAGGCGGAGCAAAGGGCGGATGCCGCATTGGCAGAAAGTGGGGGGAGGCGGAGCAAACGGCGGATGCCGCATTGGCAGAAAGTGGGGGGAGGCGGAGCAAACGGCGGATGCCGCATTGGCAGAAAGTGGGGGGAGGCGGAGCAAAGGGCGGATGCCGCATTGGCAGAAAGTGGGGGGAGGCGGAGCAAAGGGCGGATGCCACTTGGGCAGAAAGTGGGGGGAGGCGGAGCAAAGGGCGGATGCCACTTGGGCAGAAAGTGGGGGGAGGCGGAGCAAAGGGCAGATGCCGTTAAAAGGGGAAGGGAGTAACAAATAACAATTCTTACCTACATTGTTTGATTTGACAATTTCATAGTAGATGCTTCTACTGACCTCGGCAATATATTACAAGAGAAGAACAATTTTGTAGCTAAGCTTATTATGGGAATTTTGTAATTCCAGGATCCAATCATGAGCATGCCAGTGTCAGTTATTGCAATTTGTTCGACCTTTTTTACCTTGATTTAATAGTTTTCATAATATTTTAGAATTTGCTAAATAAATAATTTCAAATCAACGTTACTAATATAACTTATTTTAAAATCATTGCAGTTCACCAAAGATAAAGTCTACATCATATGTTTTGTGAAGTAAGTTAATACCTATTTTTCTAGTATATGTTTGTTTAGGAGTAATTTAAAATAAACACAGGGCTACGTTCCTTAATAATGTGATGACAAACACGACGGTCTACTGATACTAAACTACTATTAGTACGTAGTTCTGGTATTCAGTGAGGAAAACTTTAATAACGCAACTGTCTGATTATTGGAACTTTAACTTTATAATTATAGGAATTAGAAAATAATCACAAGTTTCGAGTATAAAATATAATTGATTAAACTCTTACCTACATTGTTTGATGCTACAATTAGGTGATCTGATCTGTCACCTCAGATCCCAGGGTCACCTCAAAACGCGGAGTCACACCGTCCCCTCAGATCCCAGGATCACTCTGTCCACTCAGATCCCAGGGTCACTCTGTCCCCTCAGATCCCAGGATCACTCTGTCCACTCAGATCCCAGGGTCACTCTGTCCCCTCAGATCCCAGGGTCACTCTGTCCCCTCAGATCCCAGGATCACTCTGTCCACTCAGATCCCAGGGTCACTCTGTCCCCTCAGATCCCAGGGTCACTCTGTCACCTCAGCCCAGGGTCACTGTCACCTCATCCCAGGGTCACTCTGTCACCTCAGATCCCAGGGTCACTCTATCACCTCAGATCCAAGGGCCACTGTCACCTCAGATCCCAGGGTCACTCTGTCCCCTCAGATCCCAGGGTCACTGTCTCCTTAGATCCCAGGGTCACTCTATCACCTCAGATCCAAGGGCCACTGTGACCTCAGATCCCAGGGTCACTCTGTCCCTTCAGATCCCAGGATCACTGTCTCCTTAGATCCCAGGGTCACTCTATCCCCTCAGATCCAAGGGCCACTGTGACCTCAGATCCCAGGGTCACTCTGTCCCCTCAGATCCCAGGGTCACTGTCTCCTTAGATCCCAGGGTCACTCTGTCCCCTCAGATCCCAGGGCCACTGTCCCCTCAGATCCCAGGGTCACTCTGTCCCCTCAGATCCCAGGGTCACTGTCTCCTTAGATTACATTAGTGTGTGGCATAAACTGAGTTTTGATTTAAGGAGAATTTCCTTGAATCAGTGATGAGTACTATATTCACCAAGCATCTGATCAAATTGTGATCGATAATTTAGAGGCTGTTTCTGATGATTCGCATTGACTATAGCTCGCAAAATAGCAGATTTTAGATTCAATTGAAAAATTAAAGTCAGTAAAAATTGTTTTCTGAAATATCTTTTCAGCTTTGGTGAAGACCGTCCTGTCTGTTTAAATTCCAGCAGGTAAAGATTAACCTTTTTTGTTTTATTGTTTATTCAATTTAAAATTACACTATTTAGTAGTTTATGATGAACAATTCTTACCTACATTGTTTGATTTTGTCATTTGATAATAGATGTTTTTACTGAACTCTGCAATATATTACAAGAGATTAAATTTTTTTTTGTTTTTAGTCCTGCAACTATTATGTGAATATTTAATTTACAAAATTCCAGGTGGCTTAGTCTATCAAGGTTACTGGCAGCAAGTCTACAACTGCAACCTGTATGATGTAAGTTCAATCTATTGCAATTTGCAATGCTGAATACATTGAATGCATATAATACGTGATGAATAGATTCTGCCATATGATAAGTTTACATTGATATTTATCTTTTTACCGTTCCATCATTTTCTGATCGTAAATATATATATAATTAGAAAAAACGTTATCTTTGTAGAAAAAGTTAATATTTGCAATTGCATCTTTACAAAAAAAAACATTTTTTTTTCAATTTTCAGATATTGATCAATCAATTGCCAAGTGAGTTTTTGTTATTGCACAATGAACATTGCTTCTTAAGATTTCGAGAGAAGTTATAAATCATTAGAATGATGACATAGATCCAATCATGAGCATGCAAATGTCTGCAGTGATTGCAATCTGTTCGAGCTTTTTAACCCTGATATAATAAGTTTCACTATATTTTAGAATTTGCTATACAAATAATTGCAATTCAACATTACCGTCATAACTTATTTTAAAATATTGTAGGTCACCAAAGATGAAGTCTACATCATATGTTTTGTGAAGTAAGTTAATGCCTATTTTTCTAGTATCTGTTTTCTTCAAGAGTAATATAGAATAAACACACAAAGCCATGTTCCTTATTAATATGATGACAAACACGACGGTCTACTGATACTAAACTACTATTAGTAGGTAGTTGTAGTATTCAGTGAGGAAGACTAATAACGCAAATGTCTGATTGTAGAAACTTTAAGTACATGATTATTTAGGAATTAGAAACTGATCGCAAGTATTATGATAAATAAATTCTTACCTACATTGTTTGATGCTACGCAATGTGATAGTCAAATGTTACTACTGATTAATAATTGATAAAGCGTCTGTTTGAATGTTTCATGTATAACTTCTTCTAAATGACTTTTGATTTTTTCTTTTCAGGTTAAGGAATGCCATCACTTCATTATGTTACTAATAGTAGGTTGTTAAGTTACTACATATGTGTTTTCTCGAATGTAAATGTGGAGAACCTGTTCAAATGATGACATAGATCCAATCATGAGGTATTCTAATTTTCTATGATTGTAATCTTCGAGCTTTTTAACCCTGACGATTAAAAATTTATCGTATTAAATACTTTTTGTGTACTTCAGTACACTTAATTTTAATTTCTTTAATTTATTATTTTAACCATTGCAGACCTAATAATAATCCTACTGTGATGAAGTTTGAAATCAATATGATTCATTAAATATTTATGTAAGTGAAAATGTTTATCTACTATTTATTTCACCCGGTAGTATGGTTGTAAAGTTTCTCAACATTATGCACGTCGAAACAAATGATCACATGTGATTACTAAACGACCTTACCACGCTTGAAAACTGAGAGAAAGGCATTAATAATTTCGGATTATTAATTTCGGTCTAATGATACTAACTACTATTAGTAGGTAGTTCTAGTATTCAGTGAGGAAAACTTTTATAACGCAACTGTCTGATTATAGGAACTTTAACTATATGATTATAGGAATTTGAAACTGATCACAAGTTTCAAGCTTGAGGAAACGATTATGATGAATAAATTCTTACCTACATTGTTTGATGCTAGGCAATGTGATAGTCAAATTTTACTACTGATTAGTAGTTAAGATAGCGTATTTCTAATTTTTTTATCTATGACTTCTATTTGACTTGATTTTTTTTCTTTTCAGGGTAAATAATGCCGTCGCTTCACTGCATTACTAATAGTAAGTTGTTAATACATGTTTTTATATTGTACAGTAAAGTCTGCCACCCTATGATGAATAGATTCTGCCATATGAGAAACAATACTGATATTATTCTAATTACCGTTCCAAAATTCATCTGATTATAGCTTTGAGATTTTCATTCAGATACGAGCTATTTTGCCTCCTTTGAGTTCGTTTTCAAATATCAGCTGTTCCTGTTCAAATAATTCAATTTCAGATAGATAGACGATGCCTTCTATGAAATTGACCAGCTGTTTCTATCTGGGTAAGTTGTACGACCGATACCCTGTTCTCTCTCTAATGTAAATGTAGAGTACCTGTTCAAATGATGACATAGATCCAATTATGATTTATTCCAATATTCTATGACTGTAAACTTTAAGCTTTTTAACCCTGACGATAAATTAGTTATTTTTAATAAATACTTATTATTGGCTTCTCCGTTGTTACTGAATTGAAATCACTATGACTCATTCTTTATGTGAGTTAAAAAACTTTTATCTACAATTTTTACGCGGTTATATGGTTCTAAAGTTTCTCAACATGATGTCCATCAAAACAGCTGATCACATGTGATTACTGAATGGCTTTCCTGGACTTCGCAGACTGAAAGAAACGCATTAATAATTTTGGATTAATTGTTACTTACAACTGCCGCTTTGGCGGGAAGTGGGGGGCGGACCCCGGCGGAGGCGGACCAAAGACCATGGGCCCGTTCTATAAAGCCATCGTAAGATAAGATCGATCTTAGCTCCTATTTTCGCAGTGTAAAAGTTCCGACGTACGATCGAACTTACGCTACGACAGCTTTATAGTACAACCCCCATGTCCCTGCAGGGAGGGGGGGGTTGGGTAGCCAAACAGCGTATGCCGTTAAAAGGGGGTAACGAAGAGAGCCTGATGTTACACCAGCAAAAGGGGGGCGTAGCCCAGCGGTAGCGCAGCTGCTCTGGTGTGCCAGCAACCCAAGCTCGATTCCAAGTGCAGTCACATTAATTTGGTGGCTAAATTGGAATCTCGGCTTGGCTCTGCTCGTGCAATTAACGGCCTTGAGAACCAACCCCCCAAGGCGCAGTGAAGTGTACATGCCTAACGATAATATAAAGTTAGGGCCGCTGTACACTCCTGTGTGAGTGTGTGCCTGCGTACGTATCCGCGCGCTTGTATGCCTGCTCAGGGGAGTCGGCGGAATGGGCAGTAATGCCTCTCGCCGGTTGTGTGCCTAAGTCGCTTGAAGTGCGCCAGGGTGCACACAACCCCCTGCCTCTAATAAAAAAATAATAAATACACCAGCAAAAGCATCTACAAAGCGGGTGCTTGAAGTTGATGACATAACTACATTATTTGGCATACATGCGAAACCTCCAAAATTCGGTCGGCCGTGCGACTTAGTTTTAACAAAAATGCGACGTAGTTTTTGGCCAAAATTGCGACTTACATGTAAAAAAAACCCTAAAGCAAAATTAACGCAATTTTTGGTAAACGGCAGGAGTAACTATGACTGTCTTATTAAGCCAAAATGCCTCGTCAGCTACTTAGTACTACTACTTGGGTGTTTTTTCGGGTGGGCATTTTTGCGACTTCCTTGGTTGGCCGCCAAATCGGTCGGCCGGATCGGCCGACTCGGCCGACTGTTGCGCATGTATGTTATTTGCTGTAAATTCTTGCAAAACTTTTCAGGTCTTTGTAAATCTTACATTTGTCCTGGTTTTATCCAAGGTAAGCGTTTGTGCTTTTTGTGGACTCTGTTTATAATTAATATTTTTAAGCCTAATGATGAAAGCAAAAATATGATCACGTGTGATTACTAACCGGTTCGGAAGCATGCAGTCCCTGATCTCATTTTAATTTTACTATTGCTTCTTTATTTTGTTCATTTCAACACATAGTTATAAATTGTTTCTTTATCACTACTTTCCTTTCAGCCTGTTGAATGTGCTTCAATACATTCGGTGAGTTACTATTTAAAAAAACAGTATCCTTGTGGTTGATTGTTAAAATTAGTTTTCCATGCAAAGTCTTGTGAGGCGTAAATTATGTGCTTGTATGTGTTTAAAATTCAGTAGCTAAGAAGCCGGAAAAATGATGTCAACATTTACCTACATTGTCTGAGTCAGTAGTGATCAAAACCTATATTATTACTGAGCCATCTAATACATATTCATAAATTAATCTGACTTTAGAAGTGTATATTCATATTCAACTAAATTCGATTTTTTAACCATTCTGTTTTAGAATCTGATGTTAGTATTCTTGTCTGAGGATTTTTGGTAAGCTACTTGCTCATATTTGTATAATACTATATTTTAATAGCTAGAACTCTTTGTATGATGAATATTTTCCAATACACCATCTTTCGTCTGACAGACTTTAATGAGTGTCAGCATTTTTATTATCTGAATGTTTTCAATTGTAATTTTAAAAGTAAAATAAGTCTTAGGAATGTTTCTTTACAATTTATTTAATTAAATTTTAGGGACCAATCATCAACCGTTGATCCTTTATGGAGTGCTGGATTGGCTTTTATTTCGGTTAGTTTATTTTGTTTGTTTTGTGTCCCGCATTTTGAAACTTAATGAATACTTGAGAAATGACGACAAACACGACGGTTTTCTGAAAGTTGGCACAATTGTGGAAAAAATTTTAACTAACTGGTTTTGTCTGACGCTTTCGAGTTTTTACTTTTCATTACGTTTTATTATGTCATTTAAATGTACTTAAATGTAAGTTAAACACTATAAAATTAATTTACACTTTTTGCAGAAGAGTCTATCAATAAGTTTGACACTCCTGCTTCTACTTTTATTAACTGGTAAGTGTTTAAAATCCTTTTTGCCTGGTGTGAAGATTTTTGTTACTTATAGTAGGCTGTATATATGATGACAAACACGACGGTCTTCCGAAATTTAATACAATTGAGGACAACTTTAACTAAACCATTTAAAATCTGAAAGCTAAGCTTGAAGGTGTATAGGTTATATAACAAATAAGTAGCGTCGTTACGTGTTTAAGTTACTCGGTATTTTTTCTAAATAATTTTAGACTACTGCGCGAGGACTTTTGCTACTATTAGTAGTGAGTGTGCAATTGAGTCTCTATAAGTGTTTTTCGTTGTCTAATATATGATGCTTTTTTAATTTGTTGAACACGCATGATTGACTTTCATTGCCTAGTAACTTACTGACTCAACGCTGCACCAATGCGCCATTAAACGATTAATAATTTGTTGATGCTTTTCAATGTTAAACTGTGCTTCCATAACACACTATTTTGTAGCTAAACCGTTTCGAAGATACGAGCTAACCGAAGTACATTCCGTCTGATTGTGTATTAAAATTAGTTTGGTAAGCTCTAATATCTATATTACTCATAGGTTTATTGTATTCTTCATGTTAGGATAGATGTTTTAGAGCTACTATTAGCATAGTTGTCCAATGATTTATTTGATTGTTGGTTAGTGGCCCATGAATAATGATGAATAACTACATATACACCATCTTTCGTCTGAACATCAATATAAGATATTAATGATGTCAATTATCAAGTATCTGATTTAAAAAGAGTAAAATGTTTTCTGTTGTTAATAAAAACCAAAATTTGTCTGTATTTATGTAAGTATTGCTTTTTAATAATCTTTTTTTAGATCAACAAGCTACAATCAAGAAGTTGTACCGTGTACAGTTGTAAGTTGAAATTTTTGGTCAGTTTTCAATGCTTAATTTTTAAAATTAATTAATTAATGGTGTCTGAACGTAGTTTTATTCATTATAAAATTTAAAGATGCTTTATTTGCTAGTCTTTTCCACAGCTAAAATAGCATATTTTCACATTTTTAGATTTTCCAATACGGCTCTGCATTTATCTACTGTTAGTACGTAAGTAAGGATTTTTGTTTATCATAAAAAACGTCTAGATTTGTATTTATAATTCAAATGATGCATAAAATTATAATAAGAACACGCATGATTGACCGCGTCTCTCGGGGCGAAACTGAATTAAAAAATAAACAAGTTTTGACACATTTAAACTTTATGCTTTGATTTCAAACTATCTGACTTTATCTATTTTAGGACACTTTTGGACACGATAAGCGCCTTGCTCTAAATGAATCGATAGTCGATCAGATGCAGACAAAGGTAAGTTTCTTATCTTAAGTCTAAGTATATTTTTGGTAGTCATTAAATTTCATTCACTTTATGATGAATAAATCATATTACACCATCTTTCGTCTGAACGAAACTGAAATGATGTTGCATGCTAACTTTCTCTCTGACTTTCTTTAAGTTTATTAAAATAAAAAAGCTGTTGCTTAAGTTGTTTTACGTTAAGCATTTAAAAAAATCTAACCTAAGAAGTCGTTTGAAACTCTACTTTTTAGAAAACACGGATTCAATATGTCTTGTTTAACAAACTGTAAGTACGAGGGGTGTCCAAAAAGTAGTGATACTTTCAACTGTAGCTCTCGTTCTATAGCTTCCTGTGATTTAAAATTTTATGAACTGATAGCGGCAAATCTCTTCTACAGACTGATTTTTGAATTTTTAAAATTGATACCAGAGAACAAAAGTTATACCCACAAAAGTGACAGTGCCTGTATCATAGAGTTACACAAATTATAGGCTGAGCTTCACGAGATCCATGCTGAGTAAGCTTCGATGAATTGTTGATTTCGGCTTGTTCAACCTGTCAGCGATCTCTCTAATGGTCATTCGGGAGTCCTCGTCAAGAAGATTCAGAATGAAGTCCGCCAGTACATCAGGTTGATGAATGTATGGCCGCCCCGTCCGATGCTGATCTGCCAAGTCAGTCCTTCCCTCGCTGAACTGCTCCATCCATCGATAAACTGTCATTTTGCTGACCACAGAGGATCCGTGCGCAGAGCAAAGTTTTGCGTGAATTTCTGAGGCACTATGGCCAGCACCCCAAAGAGTGAAGATAGTACTTTGCTGAGCAACAACTGAGTGCACATCCATGTGTGTTGTCGAGTATGGGCAATGAAATCAATTGCAAAATGCAAGCTCCTCTGTTTGCAAGTAAAGTAATGAATTTAATGCTTTATTTTTCGGCGCATGATTCTGTCCATAGACAAATTTCAGTCAGTCACAGTGAGCATCATTTTGCAATTGGGCTTTGGTATTGCTTAAACAAGACATTTATTGATGCCTTCTTAATGAATAAGTGCAGAAGTCGACTATCATAAATTTTGATATAGTTTGTGTAACTCTATGATACAGGTGCTGTTACTTTTGTGGGTATAACTTTTGTTCTCTGGTATCAATTTTAAAAATTCAAAAAGCAGTCTGTAGAAGAGATTTGCCGCTATCAGTTCATAAAATTTTAAATCACAGGAAGCTATAGAACGAGAGCTACGGTTAAAAGTATCACTACTTTTTGGACACCCCTCGTATTTTAAATTATACTCTCATATATATATATGTTTAGTACTATATTTAGTGTTTGTGTTACTTATAGTAGTCTAATTTATGATGACAAACACGACGGTCTTCCGAAATTTAAATTCAATTGAGGAAAACTATATACAAAGGTTGATCTGAACTTTAATAAGTTTTGTTTTAACTTAAATGAGTTAGCTTTCTATTAAATATTACTTATCAGAGTCGTAATTATTGTTCACTTTTCAGAAGCTGAAATTCACTATAAGCTGAAAATGGCGTTTACTAATATTACAATAGTAAGTGTTTGAAATATATTATATTATTGCGAACTTGAGCTTTATATATTAAAATTTGCAGTTTTCCCATATAGTTTCGACGCTGACTTTACAGAAAATGTCAACAAAGGGCCTGTCAACTTAAGCTCATAAAGTGGAGTCATTCTGCTCAAAGTGACACCAGGAAGCTGGATTTGGCAAAGTGACAAAAATTGGATTTGGGATATAGGGGAGAACAACCAAAGGCATAATTAGGGACTCTACTTTATGAGCTTAAGTTGACAGGCCCTTTGTTGACATTTTCTGTAAAGTTTACTCATTTAGCTTTTAGAGTTAAATGTAACCGATTTTCTAGTTTTATTATTATGACTTCAGTTGTGACTTGGAGCTGAAAGTAAAATGATGAGTTACTAGTTTAAACTATGATCCATTTTAGGCTGTTACTGATAGTAAAATCTGTGTTACTGTTTATTTCTAGTTTGATTACTTTAACTGGTATATATGGTTTTTATCTTGACCAATTATGTACCTTTTAGATGCAGTTTTTTACCCGAGTTAGCGCATCTGTCATATGTAAGTTCCTCTGTTTATTGTATTCAGTTTCCCTATATACTAAATGATGAAAAACTATATTCATATTACGTATGATTGAAAAGTCTGGTGCATTGTTGATAATAAAAAGGGAAACGTTTTTATTTAATTAGTTATTTCTCAATTTAATTAACTGTCAGTATGTTTTATTGTACATTTTTCACCTCATTTTAGGCTTCTATATTTGTGTCTTTGATGGTAGAACCATCACGTTTAGAATTGAGTTGATAAAAGTAAGTTAAATTAAGATTCATTTTTATTTATTTATTGGTTGCTTAATAGATGGTACGAGTAATATAAGGTGTCATTAGATGTGGATCTAAGGTGTTATTAGGTAGGGATATAAGGTGTCATTAGATAGGGATATAAGGTGTCATTAGATAGGGATATAAGGTGTCATTAGATAGGGATATAAGGTGTCATTAGATAGGGATATAAGGTGTCATTAGATAGGGATATAAGGTGTCATTAGATAGGGATATAAGGTGTCATTAGATAGGGATATAAGGTGTCATTAGATAGGGATATAAGGTGTCATTAGATAGGGATATAAGGTGTCATTAGATAGGGATATAAGGTGTCATTAGATAGGGATATAAGGTGTCATTAGATAGGGATATAAGGCGTCATTAGATGGGGATCTAAGGCGTCATTAGATGGGGATATAAGGTGTCATTAGATGGGGATATAAGGTGTCATTAGATAGGGATATAAGGTGTCATTAGATAGGGATATAAGGTGTCATTAGATAGGGATATAAGGTGTCATTAGATAGGGATATAAGGTGTCATTAGATAGGGATATAAGGTGTCATTAGATAGGGATATAAGGCGTCATTAGATGGGGATCTAAGGCGTCATTAGATGGGGATCTAAGGCGTCGGTACTTTTTGTCGAACTTATATGCGCACTTCATACTGTGTTCGCTTTCGTGATGATAACTATTGAGAATCATATTACGCATGATTGACGATCTTTGAGCTCGTTACAACCCCCCAGGTTTCTGATTGTTATTAAATCCATTCATCTCTCAGATTCTTAATTGAAAATAATTTTTTTCAGTTTTGACAGTATCCATGTTTTCCCTAACAATTTTAGGTGATTTCACCATTTGTATCTTTCTGCAGTACGTGTGGTTCAGTATTATTCGCTCTTCTGCACCTAAAAGTAAGTAGCTAAATCAATACTAAATTAATTCCAATATTCAGAATATTCACACATGATGAGTTACTAGTTCATTCTGATCTTTAACTGATCTAGTTTCTAGAGGCTGTTGCTGATGTAGCTTTAAATTTGCAGTCGTATAATATATAAATGGATTTCTTATATATTACTTAACAACTCCACCAATGCACTCCTTGCTTCATTTCAGATCTATCCGAGACAATAATCTATATATGAAGCTTCTTGTGAGTGTGCTGTTTCAAAAGATTCAGTCTTGTACAACAGAGTTATTATTAATAACTAGTCCAATTAATACAATGACTGGTACACTCCCCAGATCCACAGTTGCTGGGCCAGCCTCCCAGATCATCAGTTGCTGTGCCAGCCTCCCAGATCATCAGTTGCTGTGCCAGCCTCCCAGATCCTCTGTTGATGGGCCTTAGCCTCCCAGATCCTCTGTTGCTGGGCCTTAGCCTCCCAGATCCTCTGTTGCTGGGCCTTAGCCTCCCAGATCCTCTGTTGCTGGGCCTTAGCCTCCCAGATCTTCTGTTGCTGGGCCAGCCTCCCAGATCCTCCGTTGCTGGGCCACCAGCCTCCCAGATCCTCCGTTGCTGGGCCACAGCCTCCCAGATCTTCAGTTGCTGTGCCAGCCTCCCAGATCCTCTGTTGATGGGCCTTAGCCTCCCAGATCCTCTGTTGCTGGGCCTTAGCCTCCCAGATCCTCTGTTGCTGGGCCTTAGCCTCCCAGATCCTCTGTTGCTGGGCCTTAGCCTCCCAGATCTTCTGTTGCTGGGCCTTAGCCTCCCAGATCTTCTGTTGCTGGGCCACCAGCCTCCCAGATCCTCCGTTGCTGGGCCACCAGCCTCCCAGATCCTCCGTTGCTGGGCCACAGCCTCCCAGATCTTCAGTTGCTGTGCCAGCCTCCCAGATCCTCTGTTGATGGGCCTTAGCCTCCCAGATCCTCTGTTGCTGGGCCTTAGCCTCCCAGATCCTCTGTTGCTGGGCCTTAGCCTCCCAGATCCTCTGTTGCTGGGCCTTAGCCTCCCAGATCTTCTGTTGCTGGGCCACCAGCCTCCCAGATCCTCCGTTGCTGGGCCACCAGCCTCCCAGATCCTCCGTTGCTGGGCCACAGCCTCCCAGATCTTCAGTTGCTGGGCCACAGCCTTCCAGATCCTCATTTTTATTACTGTTCGTCATTGTACTTTAATTGGATTTATGATGAGTTACTAGCATATATATGATCCAATCGTGATCAATTTTCTAGAGGCTGTTACTGATGTAAAAGTATTTTTTATTAATGTAGGTCATTAATCATCTGTGCTGCTTCTCTTTACTGTTTAACTTACAAAGAACAACCACCACATTTCAGATGCGGGTCGCAGTTATGTTTGTCAATTTGGTTGGTAAGTTTTTTTTTAACTTACAGTAAACCTATATTAGAATTGGATGTTTGTTAGGTTTTTTATTAATTATTATGTGTCATTTCTATTGTAACTACCAGCTACAAGTATTAAAGTAGTATATTGTTGATATGAATGTTTTATGATTTTTACTATGTAAAATATACAGAATTTATTTAATTTAATGAAAACAACTCTATTTTAGTTCTATTTTTTCTCCTTTTTATAAGCATCTGTTGATTGACCATTATTCTAGTCAGTTGTATGGCCTTTTAACTAATAAAGGTTTGGCTGCCACTCTTCCAAATCCCCCTGAATTGGTTCAGGTTTCAGTCTGTACCATTCAGATCCCCCTGAAGGTTCAGGCTTCGGTCTCTACCATCCCAGATCTTCCCTGAAGGTTCAGGCTTTAGTCGCCACCATCCCAGGTCTTCCCTGAAGGTTCAGGCTTCAGTCTCTACCATCCCAGATCTTCCCTGTAGGTTTAGGCTTCAGTCTCTACCATCCCAGATCTTCCCTGAAGGTTCAGGCTTCAGTCTCTACCATCCCAGGTCTTCCCTGAAGGTTCCGACTTCAGTCTCTACCATCCCAGATCTTCCCTAAAGGTTCAGGCTTCAGTCGCCACCATCCCAGGTCTTCCCTGAAGGTTCAGGCTTCAGTCTCTACCATCCCAGGGCTTCCCTGAAGGTTCAGACTTCAGTCTCTACCATCCCAGATCTTCCCTGAAGGTTCAGGCTTCAGTCTCTACCATCCCAGGGCTTCCCTGAAGGTTCAGACTTCAGTCTCTACCATCCCAGATCTTCCCTGAAGGTTCAGGCTTCAGTCTCTACCATCCCAGGGCTTCCCTGAAGGTTCAGACTTCAGTCTCTACCATCCCAGATCTTCCCTGAAGGTTCAGGCTTCAGTCGCCACCATCCCAGGTCTTCCCTGAAGGTTCAGGCTTCAGTCTCTACCATCCCAGGGCTTCCCTGAAGGTTCAGACTTCAGTCTCTACCATCCCAGATCTTCCCTGAAGGTTCAGGCTTCAGTCTCTACCATCCCAGGGCTTTCCTGAAGGTTCAGACTTCAGTCTCTACCATCCCAGATCTTCCCTGAAGGTTCAGGCTTCAGTCGCCACCATCCCAGGTCTTCCCTGAAGGTTCAGGCTTCAGTCTCTACCATCCCAGATCTTCCCTGAAGGTTCAGGCTTCAGTCTCTACCATCCCAGGTCTTCCTTGAAGGTTCAGGCTTCAGTCTCTACCATCCCAGGTCTTCTCTGAAGGTTCAGGCTTCAGTCTCTACCATCCCAGGTCTTCCTTGAAGGTTCAGGCTTCAGTCTCTACCATCCCAGGTCTTCCCTGAAGGTTCAGGCTTCAGTCTCTACCATCCCAGATCTTACCTGAAGGTTCAGGCTTCAGTCTCTACCATCCCAGGTCTTCCTTGAAGGTTCAGGCTTCAGTCTCTACCATCCCAGGTCTTCTCTGAAGGTTCAGGCTTCAGTCTCTACCATCCCAGGTCTTCCTTGAAGGTTCAGGCTTCAGTCTCTACCATCCCAGGTCTTCCTGAAGGTTCAGGCTTCAGTCTCTACCATCCCAGATCTTCCCTGAAGGTTCAGGCTTCAGTCTCTACCATCCCAGGTCTTCCTTGAAGGTTCAGGCTTCAGTCTCTACCATCCCAGGTCTTCTCTGAAGGTTCAGGCTTCAGTCTCTACCATCCCAGGTCTTCCTTGAAGGTTCAGGCTTCAGTCTCTACCATCCCAGGTCTTCCTGAAGGTTCAGGCTTCAGTCTCTACCATCCCAGATCTTCCCTGAAGGTTCAGGCTTCAGTCTCTACCATCCCAGGTCTTCCCTGAAGGTTCAGGCTTCAGTCAAGGTTCAATACAGACCAGTCCATCTAGCAATCTGGCACCCTGTCATTGCAGCGCATCTACCGACCTCTCAAGCCATCATGGACTTTCAACACAGGCCAGGCGGCAAGACCGGCACAGGCGGCGTCGCCTCTTGGTCGGATTCCAACAGGGACCGTCGGGAGCGACTTCGCCAGCTGGCTTTGGAGACTATCAATCTGCAGAAAGATCCCTACTTTATGAAGAATCACTTGGGCACTTACGAGTGCAAGCTCTGTTTAACTCTGCACAACAACGAAGGCAGCTATTTGGCTCATACTCAGGGTAAAAAGCATCAACAGAATTTGGCTAGGCGAGCCGCTGAAATGGCTAAAGATTCGCCTGTGCAGCCGGCTCCTGAGAAGCCCAGGGTGGATCCGAAACGATTCGTTAAAATTGGTTTGCCTGGTTATAAAGTGACCAAACAGCGGGACCCGGATTCCGGACAGCAGTCTATGCTGTTTCAGATTGATTATCCTGAAATTGCCGAGGGAGTGCTGCCGAGGCACAGGTACTTTGTCGTTTACTACGTTTAGAAACGTCCATTTACCACACTCCACTGTCCTGTATAATAGTCAGCTTACCACACTCCACTGTCTCATTTAGAATAGTCAGCTTACCACACTCCACTGTCTCAATTAGAATAGTCAGTTTACCACACTCCACTGTCTCATTTAGAATAATCAGTTTACCACACTCCCACTGTCTCCTGTACAATACTCCATTACCACACTCCATTGTCTCCTGTGCAATACTCCATTTACCACACTCTTCATATACTTTTACCACACCCCAAAATCACCTATCTTTACCACACCGATAGCGCACTCTACTCAGCTTGAAACCACCCCCTCGCCCCTGGTAACCGAACTCACTCTCCCATTAATCGCAACACCGCATTCGCCAGATTCATGAGCGCCTACGAGCAGCGTGTCGAGCCGCCCGACCGTCTCTGGCAGTACCTGCTATTCGCTGCCGAGCCCTACGAGACCATCGCATTCAAAGTGCCCTCCAGAGAAGTTGACAAAGACAGCAAACGCCTGTGGTCTCACTGGAACAAGGATGCTAAACAATTCTTCTTTCAATTCGCATTCCGCCTAGACTCTGGCGGCGGTTTCGGCGGTATGGGCGGCCGGACTAGCGGAGTGCTGCGCGATCTGGAGACTCAGAAAGCTAAGGCTGCGGCTGCTCAAATGCAGCTGGCTATGCAGCAGCCGCCACCGCCTCCTCCGCCGCCTGTCTCCATGTCCGCTCCGCCGCCGCCACCACCGCCTCCGCCCCCGACGCTTCCTCCACCGCCGCCGCCTCCTCCTCCACCGCCTCCGGTTCGAGCGCCCCCACCGCCGCCACCGCCGCCTCCGCCGCCGCCTCCGCCGCCATCGACTTCTCAATACTAGCTGATCAAGTTTTGGCTATATATTTGACTTATTACTTCTCGTTGTCTGTTGCATTCTCTACTTATCTTAAACTTATAAAGCATTGTTTTAAAATCAGTCCTAAAATAAATAATGCTGTTGTGTATATGTACGAGTACGTCAGTCAGCTTGTGCAAGCGATGAACCTTTTATTCTTAAAAGTACAAATTGCAAATTGCAACTTTGAACAATAAGCTTTGGCAAACTTTTATGTTGAGTTACGGATTTAAATTTTTTTTTCTTAATTAAAAGGTAGTCCTTCCTATTTACTAATCCTACAGATATTGATAGGAGATTAGTACTCTATAATACGGGCGTCTGTCTTAATCCCTATATTAGTTCTGAATTATCTATCTGAGACTCCAGAGCCTCTTCTGCACTTCCATTCAGTATGTTGAGCTTGCGTACAATGAATATAAAAATAGACTTGCAGAAAAAAATCCGATAATGCACATCACCTACCCATGCAATGCCTGTGTGAGTATGTGTACTCTCTTTCCTTTCCTTCCCGCTTCACTTGTGCGTTCGTTATTGTTTTGTCTCCTATTCACCAGCCTCTCGCTTCATCCACTACCCCTCAGACTCTCTCTTTAAACACAGCCTTATCTTTCCATATGGTTGTTCAACTATATCTATTCTTGTATTTTATTCTGCTTTTTTAATTGCGTTATTTTTCTATTTAGTTTAGCTTTTATATGTCATTAGTAAGCGATACTATTGATTTCTTGTACTCTGATACTAGGTAAGCTAAGCTAGTCTATTAACGATAGAAAACTGCATTAGGAAATGTTTCATAATAAACTTCTGCTGGTTTTTTTGTGTTACAGCGGCATGTTCGGCACTTGGTCGGCTGGGGCGGGATCGTCTGGAGCGGCGGATACGCCAGTTAACGATCTGGTGCTGGCGTATATTCTATTTTCATTGGCTATACCTCCACTGGTGATGTGGATCTACCAGATGGTGTTCTTTGGTATTGCTTGGTATACTTGGTGAGTGATGTGGGGACACTTTAATCTTATCAGGTATCTGCCAACTATCTTAGGTATCTAGATATCTAATTCCACACATCTATCTGCCAACTATCTATCCTAGGTATCTAGATCTCCCATGTCACACATCTATCTTAGGTATCTAGATCTCCCATGTCACACATCTATCTGCCATCTATCCTAGGTATCTAGATCTCCCATGTCACACATCTATCTGCCATCTATCCTAGGTATCTAGATCTCCCATGTCACACATCTATCTGCCATCTATCCTAGGTATCTAGATCTCCCATGTCACGCATCTATCTGCCATCTATCCTAGGTATCTAAATCTCCCATGTCACGCATCTATCTGCCAACTATCCTAGGTATCTAGATCTCCCATGTCACACATCTATCTGCCAGCTATCCTAGGTATCTAGATATTCCATGTCACGCATCTATCTGCCATCTATCTTAGGTATCTAGATCTCCCATGTCACACATCTATCTGCCATCTATCCTAGGTATCTAGATCTCCCATGTCACACATCTATCTGCCAACTATCCTAGGTATCTAGATCTCTCATGTCACACATCTATCTGCCATCTATCCTAGGTATCTAGATCTCCCATGTCACACATCTATCTGCCATCTATCCTAGGTATCTAAATCTCCCATGTCACGCATCTATCTGCCAGCTATCCTAGGTATCTAGATCTCCCATGTCACGCATCTATCTGCCAACTATCCTAGGTATCTAGATATTCCATGTCACGCATCTATCTGCCATCTATCTTAGGTATCTAGATCTCCCATGTCACGCATCTATCTGCCATCTATCTTAGGTATCTAAATCTCCCATGTCACACATCTATCTGCCAGCTATCCTAGGTATCTAGATCTCCCATGTCACGCATCTATCTGCCATCTATCTTAGGTATCTAGATCTCCCATGTCACACATCTATCTGCCATCCATCCTAGGTATCTAGATCTCTTATCTTCCCAACTCCCGCAACTACTGAACAAGAGCACACAATGAGCATTCAGTCACTAAAGGTTTAACCGACCATTCAATTCCAGCCGCTACCACCTGCACCGGCCGAAGTCCTTAGCGGACATGAGCGGCAGCCTGCCAGGCGTCAGCATTGTCAAACCGCTGATGGGCATCGACACCTTTTTGGAGGGCAACCTTGAGTCGCATTTCACTTTGCAGTACCCCAAATATGAGCTGCTGCTGTGCGTTCAGGACGAGCAGGATCCGGTCATTGGCCTGGTTAATAACCTGCGGGAGCGCTTTCCCAATGTTGACTGCCGGCTGTTTATTGGTGAGTTGCTAGGGACTGACTGACTCACTGTCTGACTGACTGACTGACTGACTTGACTGACTGACTGACTCACTGTCTGACTGACTGACTGACTGACTGACTGACTGACTGACTCACTGTCTGACTGACTGACTGTCTGACTGACTGACTCACTGACTGACTGACTCACTGACTTACTGACTGACTGACTCACTGACTGACTGACTGACTCACTCACTCACTGACTGACTGACTCACTGACTGACTGACTCACTGACTGACTGACTCACTGACTCACTGACTTACTGACTGACTGACTGACTGACTCACTGACTGACTCACTGACTGACTCACTGACTGACTCACTGACTGACTGACTCACTCACTGACTGACTCACTCACTGACTGACTCACTGACTGACTCACTGACTGACTCACTGACTGACTCACTCACTGACTCACTCACTGACTGACTCACTCACTGACTGACTCACTCACTGACTCACTGACTGACTGACTCACTGACTGACTAACGGACAGCATTGTCTAATTGTAATAAAGAGATTAGCTGCCTATAATTATCACGACGCCCTTCCCTAGGCTGTCGTGTTGAGTTACATTATATCGCGCTGATTAGTGCAGTACAGTATAAAATTACTAAGTGCATGCATAGCAAATACACTGCAGTAATGCAAAAAAATAATATTAAATAATTCATTTATTGAATTGGGGAGCCACTAAGATGCATTGATACCGGATCTATTAATTATACACATGAGGTTTATCTAAACAGCAAGTTAAACTTTTGCTCAATATAATAGCTGAGTAGAGAGGTTGAGAAAGAAATTGTTTGAGTAGTTTCCCCGGCTAGTCTCAGCTAGATACTACCAGATAGAGAGAAAGATGAGTTGTGGGGGGAAGAGACGAGAGTTTTATTTGAAATGCACAGAGCGCATTCATTTTTTGAATGCATACCTTCACACACAGACTTGCCTACCAAGGGTTAGAGTAAGACAGTAGCTGTGCCTATTCTTCTGTGTCTCTCTTGTCAATTGAAAGCTTTCATGCGTGTTTTAAGGAATTCTCGTATCTATAGCAGCGTACTTGAGTACGCTTAAAGTGCCAAGTAACCAATTAGCGACATAACTGACTCACCACACAGTAATAAGTTTTTCTATATTGTCGGTGTTTAGTACATAGCGCTGTACGAGTTTTCTTATTTTGCTTTTATCTTAGTTCTCTTTCTCATCTCTCCTCTCTTAGTTCTCTTTCTCCTCCATCTCTCCTCTTACTCAGTTCTGTTTCTCATCCATCTCTCCTCTTACTCAGTTCTGTTTCTCATCCATCTCTCCTCTCACTCAGTTCTGTTTCTCATCCATCTCTCCTCTCACTCAGTTCTGTTTCTCATCCATCTCTCCTCTCACTCAGTTCTGTTTCTCATCCATCTCTCCTCTCACTCAGTTCTGTTTCTCATCCATCTCTCCTCTCACTTAGTTCTCTTGTCTCTCTCAGTTCTCTTTCTCATACATCTCTCTCGTCTCTCTCTCAGTTCTCTTTCTCACCCATCTCTCCTCTCACTCAGTTCTGTTTCTCATCCATCTCTCATCTCACTCAGTTCTTTTTCTCCTATCTTCTAATTACTTTACTTTTAATATTTTCCACCTATGCATTGCAGGTGGCAAAGACGGCATAGTGAATCCAATGGTGCACAACATGGTGCCAGCTTACGAGAATGCCAAACACGATTTAGTCTGGGTGTCCACCTCTCGCATCCGGGCCTCGACGCCGATTTTGATGGACCTAGTTGCTCGGGCTGTACAAGACCCCACCGTGGCCATTGTCCACCAGCTGCCGTTCATGCGCAACGACTCTGTACACGGCATGGCTGCTATTGTTGAGAAGGTGGCATTTGGCTGCAATTTAGGCAAGCAGTACCTGTCGCTGAGCCAATTGGGTACTCACATATTCACCGGCATGAGCTATTTAGTCCGTAAGCCTTATCTGGATAAGGTAGGCGGATTAGCCTATTATGGTCGCTACCTGGCCGAAGATTTCTGCTTATCGAGAGATTTACTCATTTCCGGCTATCAGCTGGTATTGTCGGCGTTCCCAGCCGAACAGATGGTTGCTACGGCGTCTCTACCCAGTTACAAAGATCGAATGGTTCGTTGGTGGCGTCTGAGGCTCAGCATGATGCCGGTTGTGACCCTGGTGCTGGAGCCGCTGACTGAGAGTCTGCTATTGGGAGCTTACACCTCTTGGGCTGTCTATTATCTATTCGACGTGAATCCCTACTATGCTATGCTGGTTCATCTCGCAGTGTGGATTGTGTTAGACTACGCTCAATTGAAGCGTATTCAAAACGGCCCATTGCCATTCTCATTCCCGGCCTTTCTAGCCGCCTGGTGGCTTAGAGAACTGCTTAATTGGATTGTGTACGCCCAGGGATTAGCTAATCCTAGGCGAGTGTTCTGGGGCCGGAGCACTTACAAATTGCAGCACGGCGGGCTTACCACGGCTGTGACTAGTAAGCCGTCTGTTCCAATGTGAAACTGGATTCTTGTTCGGCCACTTGCGCTGCCTGTCCAAGTAGTTTGATCCAATTTTTTTTTATTTTTATTCTTTTAAACTGCCATTGTATGTGCTGTCTATTGTGTGTTTTTTGTGTCATTGTAATATTGTTTATTTAATTATGTCAACTGGGGAACGTGGTTTTGATGAAACCGGATTACAGTCTGAGTACCCTTGGAGCTTACAGTCTGAGTACCCTTGGAGCTTACAGTCTGAGTACCCTTGGAGCTTACAGTCAGTACCCTAGGAGCTTACAGTCTGAGTACCCTTGGAGCTTACAGTCAGTACCCTTGGAGCTTACAGTCTGAGTACCCTTGGAGCTTACTGTCTGAGTACTCTGAGGCCATGAGGGCTTACAGTCTGAGTACACTGAGGGTTTACAGTCTCAGGACACTGAGGGGCTTACAGTCTGAGTACCCTTGGAGCTTACAGTCTGAGTACCCTTGGAGCTTACAGTCAGTACCCTTGGAGCTTACAGTCTGAGTACCCTTGGAGCTTAGAGTTTGAGTACCCTTGGACCTTACAGTCTGAGTACCCTTGGAGCTTACTGTCTGAGTACCCTGAGGCCATGAGGGCTTACAGTCTGAGTACACTGAGGGTTTACAGTCTCAGGACACTGAGGGGCTTACAGTCTGAGTACACTGAGGGTTTACAGTCTCAGGACACGGGGGCTTACAGTCTCAGGACATGGGGGCTTACAGTCTGAGGACGCTGAGGGCTTACAATCTGAGGACGCTGAGGGTTTACAGTCTGAGTACACTGAGGGTTTACAGTCTCAGGACACGGGGGCTTACAGTCTCAGGACATGGGGGCTTACAGTCTGAGGACGCTGAGGGCTTACAATCTGAGGACGCTGAGGACTTACAGTCTGAGTACCCGAAGTTGATAGTTGTTGATATTTTTACCAATTACAATTAGCTGTCAAAAGATTCACAGTGGCAGCCATGTAATTTTAATTTTTAATATGCAAGTATTGGTCTGTAAGTTGACACAACTTTATTATTTTGCTGTCGACTTCATTATGCTTCGAGGACAGTCTTGAAGCAGAATCTGTCTTCTGTCTGTGATATTTGCACCGGTCACACAAAAAAATAAAACTATTATTTTATTTGTAAAATGTAAACAGACTTTTTTCGTCTTTTGTAATATCTGTTTAGTTAATACTTTTAGTTACAAATTAAGCTCTATATATTCTATGAATTTCAGGTCTACAATAAACCTATATGTATAGATTACATTTGTTTTTGTTGACGTTAATTTTATATTATAAAACTAAATATATCATCTTGTGCCTTGCATTCTCAGTTATGAACTAGAAAATATGAACTAATCTGAAGGTTATTTATGATTTAGTTCTGGCATTCCAAAATTTCAATTTAAATATTTTAATGACTTGAGTTTATATATTAATGTTTTATAATATTCAGCCTTACTACTTATTTATTTTTAATATAGTAGTGTACTATGTGGATATATTAATCTTTTTTGCTAAAAGAAAGCATGCATTCGCATATATAGGTACATTCCGTCTCTAAAAAATATTATCTTAATAATCGTATGCTCATATTTAAACAAATATTTTAGTGCACACATTTTTGTCTGAAAAAAATAACAGCTAATTTTGTTTTACAAAGTATGCCGCTTATTTGCTGTTCGATTTTTATTACAATATTTCTCGTATATTTACACACACATTCTGTTCTACTTGTTTGCCCGTTTGACTAACTCAATCCTATCCGCTGCCATTTTTATTGCATGACATTATGTATGAAATGAAGTTTTTCTAACTGTCTTGACTGTTTTGTGCAGCATTAATTTTTATTATACGCACTACTTCTACTTGCAAGTGTATCAGTAGCAGTATATGCGCGTGGACGCAATTATTGTTCTTTCTGTATTTTTCTTTGATTTAAAAAATTAGTACTGAAGCTGCTAACGATCGCCCCTAAACTGTCCTAAGATCACCTCCCCTAAACTGCCCTAAGAATCACCCCTAAACTGTCCTAAAAATCGCCACTAAACTGCCCTGAGAATCGCCCCTAACTACCTTGAGAACCTTTCCTAAACTGTCCTAAAAATCGCCACTAAACTCTCCTAAGAATCGCCCCAAACTGCTTTAAGAATCACCCCTAAACTGCCTTTATAATTGTTCCTAAACTGCCATAAATCCTCCCCTAAACTGTCGTAACAACCTCCTCTTAAACTGTCGTAACAACCTCCTCTTAAACTGTCGTAACAACCTCCTCTTAAACTGTCGTAACAACCTCCCTTAAACTGCCAAAAAAACCTCCCCTAAACTGCCAAAAAACCTCCCCTAAACTGCCAAAAAACCTCCCCTAAACTGCCATAAAAACCTCCCCTAAACTGCCATAAAAACCTCCCCTAAACTGCCCTAAGAACCTTGCCTAAACAACACCAATTGCAGGATACTCCGCCCGGAAGCAAGTTGAACGGCACATTCACTCTGTCGCCAGAGACGACATCACTCAGCTTGACAACGCCCCGGCCAATAGTGCCATCACTGTCGCCCTCAGATCAGCAGCGGCCTGATAATAGTAATTCGGTCGCAATGAAACGCCGGCCGCGTGTGGCCAAAGCCCCGGCAACAGTAGGCGGCGGACGCCAGAAACAGCGTAGAGTCCAGTTCGCTGGCGAGCCATTCCCCTCATCGGCTGTCAAGCTGGACTTTGATTCGCCAGCAGCCGCCCCTGCGAGTACTGGTTGCGTAGCCGATTTTCCCCGGCGCATTCTAGTCGGCGTGACTAACGAATCTCATCGAAAGTTGTCTTCTTCTGCGACTAAAGATGCTGTCAGTAAGAAGGCTCCTGCAATTCCAATAGCAGATATGCCCCGGCGCATTCTCGTAAAAGAAGACAATCATCAGTCTGCAGCTAATGCTGGCGCTGGAAGAAGCGGAAAAAAGCAACAATTACAGCAGCAGAAGAATTTGTCACCAGTAGCCACTATGCCGAGGCGCGTCCCAGTGACCGAGCCGAAGCCTTCTCGCAAGCTGGCTTCTTCTACTACTAAGAGTAGCGACCTGAAGTGGAACAATAATAGGCAGTTAGCTAAAACTGTTGCTGGCAGTCGACGCGGGTTTACCGGCGGTGTCGATGCGAGCAGCGCTTCGCCAACTCGACAATACATTGCCGCTAGCGGCGGCGGCCGGGTATTCGGCAGTAAGCTGCCAGTTCGAAAAGCTGTGGTGGCTGCTGAAGCTCCTAAGCCATTGCCTAGGCTGCGATTCGATTGAGTGTCTGACTGAACTGCTCCATCATTTTATTCCCAACTGATGCTTTTTATATGAAAGCCAAACTCTTGTACGATTTGCTGTGCGTTTTTATTATCATTGTCAATAACTACTGCAGCTTTTTAATCCGGAGTGCGATATGAATCCCACTTTTAAAGTTACAGTTTCAATGCTGAAGCTAATGAGTCCCGATGCTAAAGCTACAAATCCCGATCCTGAAGCTAATGAGTCCCGATGCTAAAGCTACAAATCCCGATCCTGAAGCTAATGAGTCCCGATGCTAAAGCTACAAATCCCGATCCTGAAGCTAATGAGTCCCGATGCTAAAGCTACAAATCCCGATCCTGAAGCTAATGAGTCCAGATCCTGAAGCTAATAAGTCCCCATCCTTTAGCTTATGAGTCCCGGTTCTGAAGCTAATAAGTCCCAATCCTGAAGCTAATGAGTCCCCTTCCTTAAGCTAATTAGTCCCGATCCTGAAGCTAATGAGTCCTGATCCTGAAGCTAATGAGTCCCGATCCTGAAGCTAATGAGTCCCGATGCTAAAGCTACTGAGTCCAGATCCTGAAGCTAATGAGTCCCAATCCTGAAGCTAATGAGTCCCCATCCTCAAGCTAATTAGTCCCGATCCTCAAGCTAATGAGTCCCGATCCTGAAGCTAATGAGTCCCGATCGTCAAGCTAATGAGTCCCGATCCTGAAGCTAATGAGTCCCGATGCTGTAGTTCTGTGTCTCAATCTGAAATCCAGTGAACATTTATACAATTTTATTTCTACTTTAAGCATTTCAAAATCAAATATTAATTTGCGCGCAATTTACTCAAAATTTATACTACTTGATATCAAATTCAACAGTAGTCGCTAGCATTTTTGTCCTAATTATTTTCTTAGTAAAACTTCTAATTATTATTGCATGTACATTCATAAGCGTCGTGTTATATTTTATTTTTGTTACTTATAACCCTAAACATTCTGTTTGTTAAAAGCAATAAATAAAGCTGACAGAAAGTGCAAAAAAATCTATTCAGTCATTGCAGCCGTCTTCGAAACTGCCTTAGCTGCAATGTATTCCTATTTGACCAGCTTTCTTCAAGCAGGAAATATTTCATCATTGAAAGATTTTATTCATTTTTTTCAATTTCAACATGTAAATTTGGGCAATGCTTTTCGAGTTCTTTCGTTATTGGGAATTGTCAATCACTTTTTGCCACTTTCGTTTTCGTGGGTGAGCTTGTTATCTCATGGGTGAGATTCAGGGGCCTTGCTATCTCATGGGTGAGATTCAGGGGCTTTGCTATCTCATGGGTGAGATTCAGGGGCTTTGCTATCACATGGGTGAGATTCAGGGGCCTTGCTATCTCATGGGTGAGATTCAGGGGCTTTGCTATCTCATGGGTGAGATTCAGGGGCCTTGCTATCACATGGGTGAGATTCAGGGGCCTTGCTATCTCATGGGTGAGATTCAGGGGCCTTGCTATCTCATGGGTGAGATTCAGGGGCCTTGCTATCTCATGGGTGAGATTCAGGGGCCTTGCTATCTCATGGGTGAGATTCAGGGGCCTTGCTATCTCATGGGTGAGATTCAGGGGCCTTGCTATCTCATGGGTGAGATTCAGGGGCTTTGCTATCACATGGGTGAGATTCAGGGGCCTTGCTATCACATGGGTGAGATTCAGGGGCCTTGCTATCTCATGGGTGAGATTCAGGGGCTTTGCTATCTCATGGGTGAGATTCAGGGGCTTTGCTATCACATGGGTGAGATTCAGGGGCCTTGCTATCTCATGGGTGAGATTCAGGGGCCTTGCTATCTCATGGGTGAGATTCAGGGGCTTTGCTATCACATGGGTGAGATTCAGGGGCCTTGCTATCTCATGGGTGAGATTCGGGGAGCTAGCTATCTCATGGGTGAGATTCAGGGAGCTAGCTATCTCATGGGTGAGATTCGGAAAGCTTTCTATCTTATGGGTGAGATCGGGGTGCTTGCTATCTCATGGATGAGATTCGGGGAGCTAGTTATCTCATGGGTGAGATTTGGGGAGCTTGCTATCTCATGGGTGAGATTAGCAGGTTTCTCAAATTATAGGTGAGATTAGGAGAAGACTTGAATCAATATATTGTTAATTGAATATTTCTCAATCTTTCTTTGTGACCAAAGTGAATTCATAACAATCTACATGGAAAATCTACAATCTACGTTACGTACTCGATTAAGTGCGCTTGGCGGTATATATATGTGTATTTCAGAAAGCAGTAATGTATAGAGTGGAGAGAGAGAGCAGAGGGTTGGAATGTACACTGTTTATTAGACTTCAAATGTACACTGCAGACTGCTGCGCTAGACTGATAAGACTAGCTGGGTTCCATAATAAATTCATTTAACCTAACTAGCTATTCCAGTTTTACAACCCTGGATTCCGTTCTGTTGTAAATCTGGTTACAGCCAGTCAATATAATATAATATAGCTGGTTCACCTGTTCCCATGGCAACTAGAGCAATCATCTCTCGCAGCCGCCTGCTAGGCATTCGTTCCTCATCCTCTCTGTCCGGAAGTTCGTCAAGCTACGAAGAAAATCTTCGCCAACGACGCGAACTGCTAAGCCCTGGATTAATATCGTATTACGCTAATCCGCTGTACATAGTTCGCGGCAGCAGGCAATGGCTGTGGGATCATACAGGTCGGAAATACCTGGACATGTTTGGCGGTATCTGCACAGTGTCTGTCGGACACTGTCATCCCAAGGTGAACTCAGCTCTGGCAGCTCAAAGTGAGCAGCTGTGGCACACTACCAGTATCTATATGAGCCCGGCGCCGCAGGCGTACGCTAAAAAGTTGACAGCCAAACTGCCGCCGAAGCTGAGCGTCTGCTATTTCACTAACAGCGGCTCCGAGGCCAACGATTTGGCAGTGCTGATGGCCCGGCTGTACACCCGGCGCTGGGAGGTGGTCACGCTGAGGAATGGCTACCACGGAGCCAGTCCGTTCCTTATGGGCGCCACGGCGCTGTCCACGTGGCGCTATGCCACTCCGACTGGTTTCGGCTTTGTCAATGCGGCGCATCCGGACCCGTACAGGGGCGAGTGGGGCGGCGCCGCCTGCAGAGACTCTGACGCCCAGCCTGGTAGGAGCTGCGATTGTCAGCAGGTGAGTTTGGTGTGTCAGGGTTGGCGCCAACTTTTTTGGCCTGTGTCAGGGTTGGCGCCAACTTTTTTGGTGTGTGTCAGGGTTGGCGCCAACTTTTTTGGTGTGTGTCAGGGTTGGCGCCAACTTTTTTGGTCTGTGTCAGGGCTGGCGCCAACTTTTTTGGGTGTGTAAAGTAGATGAGGAGAGTAGACAGGGTAGGGTAGACAGGACAGTGTACGGTAGACAGGAGGGTAGACGGTAGATTAGATAGGTAGAGTAGACAAGAAGAGTAGACAGGATGGAGTAGACAGTGTAGAGTAGATGAGGAAAGTAGATAGGATAGAGTAGACCAGGAGAGTAGGCAGCGTAGAGTAGATGAGGAGAGTAAACAGGGTAGAGTAGATAGGGAGTAGACAGGGTAGAGTAGATAGGGAGTAGACAGGGTAGAGTAGATAGGGAGTAGACAGGGTAGAGTAGATAGGGAGTAGACAGGGTAGAATAGATGAGGAGAGTAGACAGGGTAGAGTAGATGAGGAGAGTAGACAGGGTAGAGTAGATAGGGAGTAGACAGGGTAGAGTAGATAGGGAGTAGACAGGGTAGAGTAGATGGGGAGTAGATAGGGTAGAATAGATGAGGAGAGTAGACAGCGTAGAGTAGATAGGGAGTAGACAGGGTAGAGTAGATCAGGAGAGTAGGCAGCGTAGAGTAGGGAAGAGAGTAGACGATGGTAGAAGGTAGAGTGGACAAGGGTAGCTTGGAGGGAAGAGTTCACCTCGTAGCCCCCAACTTGAACTCCCCGCAGTCCGGCGAATGCTCGGCCGCCTCAAAGTACGTCGCCCAGCTGGAGGACACTCTTCGGTTCTCCTGTCCGAAGGCTGGGCCGGCCGCTTTCCTGGCCGAGTCAATCCAGGGCGTCGGCGGCATCGTCCAATTCCCGCGCGGCTACCTCGGCAAGGCGTTCTCGGCTGTGCGCGCCGCCGGCGGCCTGTGCATCTCCGACGAGGTGCAGACGGGCTTCGGCCGACTCGGCAGTCACTACTGGGGCTTCGAAGCTCACGGAGTTGAGCCGGACATTGTCACCATGGCCAAGAGCATCGGGAACGGGTTCCCGCTGGCCGCGGTGGTCACCTCACCGGAGGTGGCCCGCACCCTGGCCGAGGCGTTGCACTTCAACACCTTCGGCGGAAACCCGCTGGCCTGCGCTGTCGGCTCCGCAGTGCTCGATGTCATTGATGAGGAGAAGCTGCAGGTGAGCGGTTGCTGAAAAAAGCCCAGATTTAGGCGGCCCCTGGATCGGCCCCTGGATCGGCCCCTGGATCGGCCACTGGATCGGCCACTGGATCGGCCCCTGGATCGGCCCCTGGATCCTCTCTGAATCCGCCCCTGGATCCTCTCTGAATCCGCCCCTGGATCCTCCCTGAATCCGCCCCAGAATCTGCCCCTAAATCGGAAAATAATTTAAAACAAAAAGCCTGGACTACATGAAGGAGCCCTTCTTCATCAAAAATTTGATTTATTTTTTCCAAAAACATCCCGCAGGAGAACTGCCAGCGTGTTGGCCAGCGGCTGCTGTCGGGGCTCCAAAGGATTCGCCAGTCCAATCAGCTGATCGGCGACGTCCGCGGCAAAGGCCTGATGGTCGGAGTCGAGTTGGTCGCCGACCGAGCCAGCCGGGCGCCGCTGGAGGCGCCAAGGATGGCGCGGCTGTTCGAGGCCACCAGGGAGGCTGGGGTGCTGGTTGGCAAGGGCGGTTTCTATGGCAACGTGCTTCGGCTGCAGCCGCCAATGTGTGTCACGGAGGCCGATGCGGACGCCACTGTGGAAGCGATCGGAGAGGCTATTAAAGCTGCTAATTAAAGTACATGATGCACTAGCTACGAGCTATTACTGATGTACTTTTATTGTACCAATAAAAATATTAACAGCTGTGCGCTTATCTTTCTGATTTTAATTAATCACGGTTTTTTCGCATAAAACTTTTAATTACTATTCATGAATCACTCCTTTTCTGCCAAATTAAATTCCGCAATCAATTTTCGGTGCTTGCCTACTAAGAGTAGGCTGATAGAGCGTGCCTTGAAAAATGTCTAAATTATTGTGCGGGAACTCTCAATTCGAGTCTTTTTGTCTTTTGTCCCACCGAGCGCTGTGGGCACCCTGTTGCAATTTTCCCACAACCTTGAGTTTGTTGAGGCAATTCTGCTCATGCCGCTGACTCCTGAGCACATGCATACAAGCGCATATACAATTTCTAACATGTTGGGGTTTGCTCTCAGGTGTTTTTAGTAAATTCGTATACAATTTAGACTCAATTTACAGTTGAATACATTATTCCTTAAACTAAAAGTTTTAAATCTTAACTGAGTCAAAAGCTTGTCATGCATGCACTTGCTAAAAACTCTCTCTACAAAATCATTTTCTCTTTCTATCTTTCTGGTGTACTTTTTCGACTCATGTCTGAGTTTTCATTTGCATTGTAAATATTTCATTTGTGTCACTGTGTTCTGACACAAAACAACAGTGATAACCAACAACAGAGAAAACAACAACAACAACAACAACAATAACAACACTAACAACAACAACAACAACAACAACAACAACATCAACATCAACAACAACAACACCAACAACAACACCAACAACAACAACACCAACAACAACAACAACAACAACACCAACAACAACAACACCAACAACAACAACAACACCAACAACAACAACAACAACAACAACAACACCAACACTAACAACACTAACAAAAACAACAACAACAACAACAAAAACAACAACACAGCAACAACAACAACAACAACAACAGCAACAACATGAGTGTATGGTGCAGCATCACCCTCCAGTGGATCCCAGGCCACTGCAGCATCGCTGGAAATGAGAGGGCCGACGAGCTGGCAAAGCAGGCAGCGCTCTTGCCCCAAGGGCAGACGGCCGTTGAGTTTGAGGCGTTACGCAGACACCTGAAGCACCGGTGGAGGCCCTGCATAAATGACCCCCGTCTGCGCTCGGTGTACGGTGGTGTGATTGAACGCGCGGAATGTGGCAGGAAAGTTGCTTCCATCTTAGCCCAGCTCAGGTCTGGTCACTGCAGACTCACTAAGTACTGGAGGCAGAAGATTGGTCTGGAAGCAGAAGGCGTTTGCGAGGACTGCGGTGACATAGAAGATAAAGACCACTGGTGGTCGTGCGCGCGTTGGGACGGGCTTCGGCAGCACACTGGTCTGCGTGAACTGAAGGATCTGCGCGAGGAGAACATGGTGATAAGGTTCTTGAGGGTGGCCCACCCGCAGTGGATCACCTGAGAGCTCCGGTCCGAGGCACACACACACACACACACAGCAACAACAACACAACAACAACAATGACAAAAACAACAGCGTCAACAACTACAGCAGTTTCAAATGCTCGATTTCGGCTTTCCAATCCAGTCAACGGGAGTCCCTGATCAGTCAGTCCAACAAGGCACTGCAGGCCAATAGAAGCCAAGCAAGTCAGTCACACAGTCCCTCAAAGCTGATGCCCCATTGGATGCTATGAACACCCCGCCACCCCATTGGCCCCCACCACTCACCCCACCGTCACCCCATTTCGAATTGGAGTGTTAAAGATTAGCAGCCAGATATAAGTTGTCAGCCTCCGCAACCCAGACGCGCAATCCCACTAAGAATTCGCGTCTCTCTGAAAAACTTTATCGATTTTCCTGCAGAAGTAAATTGGAGGCCACGGCTTGTTAAGCGAACACGCGAAGGCTAAAGGATTCTGGAGAATCAGACAGGTCGGTTCTGTTTGCTCTCTCAACAATTTCAGAGGCGTAAACCTTAGCTAGCACTAGCATGCATGTATGGGGGAGTGATTTTTAATTGGCTCATCACCTCTTCCCCTCTCTTAATCCCCGTTTAATCCTGAATCTATCTAGTGGTCGCGCAGACATCCCCGATGGCCGATTCCCATCCCTTTTGCAATCCATAAACTTAGAGAGAACTTCCCTTTAGGCCGCTGGGGCGGCCTCGCTAAATCTCCTCGCAAAGTCAACAGAAAACTGCCTGTGCCTGCTTGTGGGGAGCTCTTTATCTGAATTTTAAAGGTAAAGTCGAGGAACTGAAGCTCTTTGCTTTCGGCTTGCATTGAATCTTGCAAGGTGAGCCTTGAGTATATATCTATCTATCTATCTATCTATCTATCTATCTATCTATCTATCTATCTATCTATCTATCTATCTATCTATCTATCTATCTATCTATCTATCTATCTATCTATCTATCTATCTATCTATCTATCTATCTATCTATCTATCTATCTATCTATCTATCTATCTATCTATCTATCTATCTATCTATCTATCTATCTATCTATCTATCTATCTATCTATCTATCTATCTATCTATCTATCTATCTATCTATCTATCTATCTATCTATCTATCTATCTATCTATCTATCTATCTATCTATCTATCTATCTATCTATCTATCTATCTATCTATCTATCTATCTATCTATCTATCTATCTATCTATATCTATCTATCTATCTATCTATCTATCTATCTATCTATCTATCTATCTATCTATCTATCTACCTATCTATCTATCTATCTATCTATCTACCTATCTATCTATCTATCTATCTATCTATCTATCTATCTATCTATCTATCTATCTATCTATCTACCTATCTATCTATCTATCTATCTATCTACCTATCTATCTATCTATCTATCTATCTACTATCTATCTATCTATCTATCTATCTATCTATCTATCTATCTATCTATCTATCTATCTATCTATCTATCTATCTATCTATCTATCTATCTATCTATCTATCTATCTATCTATCTATCTATCTATCTATCTATCTATCTATCTACTATCTATCTATCTATCTATCTATCTATCTATCTATCTATCTATCTATCTATCTATCTATCTATCTATCTATCTATCTATCTATCTATCTATCTATCTATCTATCTATCTATCTACCTATCTATCTATCTATCTATCTATCTACCTATCTATCTATCTATCTATCTATCTATCTATCTGTCTATCTACTTACGCATACATGCAGCAAAATAAATTGTTAGCTTCCTGTCAGCTTGAACTAGCTCATGTGGGTATATCCATCTACAGCAGGTGCAATTACAGAACCAAGATCAATTGCACTGCATCATCATCTGCACCGGATCCTTAAAGCAAACACAGATTTCGAATTTGGAACTTCACCTCTCATAGTAGCCTATATAATTGACTTTGCTTCCTGGAAGCGTGCAAACTCATTCCTCTTAGCTTAATCACGGGATTTTTCGGGGCTCACTTAGCAATTATATGGTGGCTAAAATTATAAGACCACGAGCCCAGCTTTGTATACCATGAGCAAATTGCACCCTTCATCACTCAATTTTTTCTGTGCTGCATGCACCGCCGAATGTCTTGTCAGGATAAAAAGAATTGAGTCCGGCTGACAAATGAGACGAGATCTGGCGGACACCCTTTGGTAGATTAAGAATATTACTCAACTGGTAAAGCTGATCTCACTATCACTCTGCTGATCTCACTCATCTCACTATCAATCTCTGCTCATATACTCACTCAATCTCACTATCAATCTCTGCTCATATACTCACTCAATCTCACTATCAATCTCTGCATTCCTTCTCAATCTCACTATCAATCTCTGCACTCCTTCTCAATCTCACTATCACAATCTCTGCATTCCTTCTCAATCTCACTATCACAATCTCTGCATTCCTTCTCAATCTCACTATCACAATCTCTGCATTCCTTCTCAATCTGACTATCAATCTCTGCATTCCTTCTCAATCTCACTATCAATCTCTGCATTCCTTCTCAATCTCACTATCACAATCTCTGCATTCCTTCTCAATCTCACTATCAATGTCAGGGCAATACTATACCAACCGAAATCCAGTTGTTTACAATGCGATTTCCAGCTATAACACGCGCAATCCACGCTGTACTGGTTTGGTGTTGCATTGTAAACAGAAATAAATGTAGCAAATTGCTGCTTCTAAAAGCATTTCCCCCGCACCCTAAATAGCACAATGCACAGGCTGCCATAGCACAGCGAGATTCATAATTAGAATTGTATCAAAGCTTGTTCCTAAAAAGTCGACATTCGAGAGGTGCGAGCCGCATGAAATATGACACTCCTCGGAAAAATGAAGAGAAATTCTTACTTAATGCTGCAATGTGTTGTAGCAATCTGCTTCATTGTGCCCGAGATGGGGCGCCTTTGCCTGGCGCTAAAATGCCCGATGTAATGCTGTGTTACTGGGTTTGTCAAGATTAATGTGTCATTTGGAGGGCACCAAAGCATCTGCGCGTGAGGGGCGCCTTTATCTAGTTTCTAATGGCGCTATATCTAGTTTATAGTGGTGCCATATCTAGTTTCTAATGGTTACCAAAGTTAGCTTCTAATGGCCATATCTCTCGTTTCTAATAGCGCCATATCTAGTTTCTTATAGTGCTATATCTCGTTTCTAATGGCGCCATATCTAGTTTATAGTGGCGCCATATCAAGTTTCTAATGGTGCCATATCTAGTTTCTAATGGCGCCATATCTAGTTTCTAATGGCGCCACATCTAGTTTCTAATGGCGCCATATCTAGTTTATAGTGGCGCCATATCAAGTTTCTAATGGTGCCATATCTAGTTTCTAATGGCGCCATATCTAGTTTATAGTAGCGCCATATATACTTTTTAATGGCACCATATCTAATTTCGAATGCTTACCATATCTAGTTTCTAATGGCGCCAAATCTAGCTTATATTGGCGCCATATAGTGGCGTCATATGTGTATATAAACGCCATATCTAGTTTATAGTGGCGCCATATCTAGTTTATAGTGGCGCCATATCTAGTTTATAGTGGCGCCATATCTAGTTTATAGTGGCGCCATATCTAGTTTATAGTGGCGCCATATCTAGTTTATAGTGGCGCCATATCTAGTTTATAGTGGCGCCATATCTAGTTTATAGTGGCGCCATATCTAGTTTATAGTGGCGCCATATCTAGTTTATAGTGGCGCCATATCTAGTTTAAAGTGGCGCCATATCTAGTTTCTAAAGGTTACCAAAGTTAGCTTCTAATGGCCATATCTCTCGTTTCTAATAGCGCCATATCTAGTTTCTAGAGGTTTTAACATATCTTGTCTCTAATGGCGCCATATCTTATTTATAATAGCGGAATATTTTTAAGCAAATATTTTGCAAAACTGGGCGAACGATAGTGCCTACTTGTTAAAATTTATTTCCAATCTTCAGTATTGAGTCCAGATTTATTGTAAATTCCATAAATTGATTAAAATTTTCAGGCTTAAGCCTCTATTAGGGCGATCTGTGCTGCAAAATTAAAACAAAATTTCTCACACCCGACCCGAGACATCTAATCAGACTGATTGCTGTTTCGTTCCTGACATAAAATATTTCGAATCCCTAAAACTAAACAGCCTTCGCAAACCTGGGTGGGAGGATTTTTTAATCTTTTAACCAACTCCCTCCCCATAACTTTGACTGGTTTAACGTGACGCGAGCAATCTGGGATTATGAGTCATCCGCTGTTAAGTCTCCGACTTCTCCAAATATCGGGGCTTGCTGTCTGTCCGTTAGGTTAGCTTTCAGGTCGATTTGGAGACATCCTCATCTAGCCCCGCCACCTGTCTCCCTATTCCTAGCGCCCCCCGTTGTCTCCCCCATTCTTAGCCCCCTAATGTCTCCCCATTCTTAGCGCCCCCCTATATTCCCCCCCCCTATATTCCCCCATTCTTAGCGCCCCCATGTCTCCCCCATTCTTAGCGCCCCCATGTCTCCCCCGTTCTTAGCGCCCCCTCCATGTCTCCACCATTCTTAGCGCCCCCATGTCTCCCCCATTCTTAGCGCACCCCATGTCTCCCCCATTCTTAGCGCCCCCATGTCTCCCCCATTCTTAGCGCACCCCATGTCTCCCCCATTCTTAGCGCACCCCATGTCTCCCCCATTCTTAGCGCCCCCATGTCTCCCCCATTCTTAGCGCCCCCCCCATGTCTCCCCCGTTCTTAGCGCCTCCCCCCTGTTTTTTATGAAGTGCTTATTTAGTATCAAAACTCATCCCTTTAGCTCATTTATAATACCTGCCCACCTGCAATACTGATTATAAAATTCTGCACACCAGACAACACAACCAGTTTAAAATGAGTCATTCTATTATCTAACTAACTAATGGCAATATGGCTGGATTTGAAAAAAAATGCATAATATATCGTTGCAATTTATTTAGCTTCAAGAGCTGGGCTGGATCCATCGGGCTGCCAAGAAACAAAAAAATTGCTAGAGCTGATAGGGGGGGGGCGACCTGCACGTATGGAGTTAAGTTAGAGAGGCCCAGCAAAATGCTGCTAATGAATTTATGATCTATAGAATCAAGTGATGGATGCCCACGCGCCCTTTATCTCTCTAGCTAAATGCTTATGCTGTCTGTGTGTGCGCGTTATTAATCTTTCAACCGCTGGTTTGTTGATTGTGGGAAAAATTGCATTTTTAGAAGAGGGTCGAGATGGGACACGGGCTCAACTCCTGGTCTCATGTGTGTGCGTCCCATTTTATTCTAATTTTATTATTGCAATTTTCTCTCAACTGAATTAGACATCAATTTTTATTTGCCTTTTAGTGACACTTCCGTGGCAGAAATTTTATGGGCAAGTTCATGGAAAGCTGATGGAAGCTTGTTCTTTTCCCTGATGAAAGCTTGTTCCTTTCCCTGATGGAAGCTTGTTCCTCTCCTGATGGAAGCATGTTCCTCTCCCTGATGGAAGCTTGTTCCTTTCCCTGATGGAAGCTTGTTCTTTTCCCTGATGGAAGCTTGTTCCTTTCCCTGATGGAAGCCTGTTCCTCTCCTGATGGAAGCTTGTTCCTTTCCCTGATGGAAGCTTGTTCCTTTCCCTGATGGAAGCTTGTTCCTCTCCCTGATGGAAGCTTGTTCCTTTCCCTGATGGAAGCTTGTTCCTTTCCCTGATGGAAGCTTGTTCCTTTCCCTGGTGGAAGCTTGTTCCTTTCCCTGATGGAAGCCTGTTCCTTTCCCTGATGGGAATGCTTGTTCCTTTCCCTGATGGAAGCTTGTTCCTTTCCCTGATGGAAGCTTGTTCCTCTCCTGATGGAAGCTTGTTCCTTTCCCTGATGGAAGCATGTTCCTTTCCCTGGTGGAAGCTTGTTCCTTTCCCTGATGGAAGCCTGTTCCTTTCCCTGATGGGAATGCTTGTTCCTTTCCCTGATGGAAGCTTGTTCCTTTCCCTGATGGAAGCCTGTTCCTCTCCTGATGGAAGCTTGTTCCTTTCCCTGATGGAAGCTTGTTCCTTTCCCTGATGGAAGCTTGTTCCTCTCCCTGATGGAAGCTTGTTCCTTTCCCTGATGGAAGCTTGTTCCTTTCCCTGATGGAAGCTTGTTCCTCTCCTGATGGAAGCATGTTCCTCTCCCTGATGGAAGCATGTTCCTTTCCCTGATGGAAGCATGTTCCTTTCCCTGATGGAAGCATGTTCCTTTCCCTGATGGAAGCATGTTCCTTTCCCTGGTGGAAGCTTGTTCCTTTCCCTGATGGAAGCATGTTCCTTTCCCTGGTGGAAGCTTGTTCCTTTCCCTGATGGAAGCATGTTCCTTTCCCTGATGGAAGCATGTTCCTTTCCCTGGTGGAAGCTTGTTCCTTTCCCTGATGGAAGCATGTTCCTTTCCCTGGTGGAAGCTTGTTCCTTTCCCTGATGGAAGCCTGTTCCTTTCCCTGATGGGAATGCTTGTTCCTTTCCCTGATGGAAGCTTGTTCCTTTCCCTGATGGAAGCTTGTTCCTCTCCTGATGAAAGCTTGTTCCTTTCCCTGATGGAAGCATGTTCCTTTCCCTGATGGAAGCATGTTCCTTTCCCTGGTGGAAGCTTGTTCCTTTCCCTGATGGAAGCCTGTTCCTTTCCCTGATGGAAGCTTGTTCCTTTCCCTGATGGAAGCTTGTTCCTCTCCCTGATGGAAGCATGTTCCTTTCCCTGGTGGAAGCTTGTTCCTTTCCCTGATGGAAGCATGTTCCTTTCCCTGATGGAAGCATGTTCCTTTCCCTGGTGGAAGCTTGTTCCTTTCCCTGATGGAAGCATGTTCCTTTCCCTGGTGGAAGCTTGTTCCTTTCCCTGATGGAAGCCTGTTCCTTTCCCTGATGGGAATGCTTGTTCCTTTCCCTGATGGAAGCTTGTTCCTTTCCCTGATGGAAGCTTGTTCCTCTCCTGATGGAAGCTTGTTCCTTTCCCTGATGGAAGCATGTTCCTTTCCCTGATGGAAGCATGTTCCTTTCCCTGGTGGAAGCTTGTTCCTTTCCCTGATGGAAGCCTGTTCCTTTCCCTGATGGAAGCTTGTTCCTTTCCCTGATGGAAGCTTGTTCCTCTCCCTGATGGAAGCTTGTTCCTTTCCCTGATGGAAGCATGTTCCTTTCCTTGATGGAAGCTTGTTCCTTTCCCTGATGGAAGCATGTTCCTTTCCCTGATGGAAGCCTGTTCCTTTCCCTGATGGGAATGCTTGAATTCCGCAATGAAACCATTAACATTAAAAACGCAGCCGTATCCCAAAAGTACCGCTGCAAACGCATTTAAAACGCTCCGCTCAAGCGCAAACCCATTTCATTCCAGATGAAAGCTCTTTCTCATCCTATGCTTCAATATTTTCCCATATTAAGCAAGAACCTGTTAGGCCACCCACCCAGCCAGGGTCACGGGTCGTCGGGTATGAGAGAGACAGTATTTTTTGGTTAGAAAAAAGCTTTGACTAAAAAGCCGAGAGAGACAGGCAGAGTCAAGGCACCCAAAATGCATATAGCTAAGGCCGTAAGTAATAAGGAGCTTAAGGCATCGGGGAAACAATGCATTGGTGAAAGAGCAGGTTAAAAAGTCACTTTAAAAGCAAGCGAGCAGATGGTAGACTTACAGACTTGAAAATTTCAGCCATACATAATACACGCCCAGCCTCCATGAGTGCAGCAAATTTTTCCAAGCCCCCCATCAAATGCAGACCTACTAGAGCTCCTGCGGGCATTGTGTGTGTACTCAAGCGTTTTTCTGGTTAGGATTTGATGGTAAAAGCATGCGGAAGACGGTATTATACTGATGATTGTTGAATAAATAACCCTTGCTTTCACTGCTTCATGATGGAGCCCAGCTGCATGCTGAGTCTATTTTAAAGCATATCAAACATATCAGCCTCTCCTTCCCCTCTCCCAGCCTCTCTGATTTATTCTTCCCAATCTGTGTCTGTGTGTACATGTGGAAACTTTTCTCCCTATACGAAACTTTGAATTCAGGATTTCTCTAGCAATAAATCCACTGCTATGGCATTCACTTGATTTCTATTAATACATCTATAAAAAACACTGTGGGAACGAATTTGAAGATCCCTAGGCAAGAGCTTATTATTGAATTAATCGATTTTTAAAAAAGGTAACCTGTATCTTGATATTCTCTTGTTCCTTTCCCTGATGGAAGCTTGTTCCTCTCCTGATGGAAGATTGTTCCTTTCCCTGGTGGAAGCATGTTCCTTTCCCTGATGGAAGCTTGTTCCTTTCCCTGATGGAAGCTTGTTCCTTTCCCTGATGGAAGCTTGTTCCTTTCCCTGATGGAAGCTTGTTCCTCTCCTGATGGAAGATTGTTCCTTTCCCTGGTGGAAGCATGTTCCTCTCCCTGATGGAAGCTTGTTCCTCTCCTGATGGAAGATTGTTCCTTTCCCTGGTGGAAGCATGTTCCTCTCCCTGATGGAAGCTTGTTCCTTTCCCTGATGGAAGCATGTTCCTCTCCCTGATGGAAGCTTGTTCCTCTCCCTGATGGAAGCATGTTCCTCTCCCTGATGGAAGCTTGTTCCTTTCCCTGATGGAAGCTTGTTCCTCTCCCTGATGGAAGCATGTTCCTCTCCCTGATGGAAGCTTGTTCCTCTCCCTGATGGAAGCTTGTTCCTTTCCCTGATGGAAGCATGTTCCTCTCCCTGATGGAAGCTTGTTCCTTTCCCTGATGGAAGCTTTACTGCAGTTGCCTATGAGAACAAAAACCTGGTACAATAGCAAGCGACCAGGTGCGGCGAACGATAGAAGTAATCAATGTAATTTTCCTATCAAATTTCCTTATATGGATGGGTGTTTAACAAATAAGGCCTATTGCATAAGCCTTCCCAGCCGACCCAATAGCCCGTTTCGTTGTTAGAAAGGAAAGTGAGGCAACCTGCCCTGAGTCAGTAATTGAAAGGGGAATTGAGAAATACGATAAGCAAAGGCAGTTGTTGTTTATCCTCAGCACCTTTCTATTAGAGGAAATCTGAAACTTCGCGCGCCCCGGCCGAGTTGTGAGGATTAGAAAGAGCCGGACAGCTCAAACAGTTAGTCGCTAATGTAGCTGAATAAGTCTGATTGAGCTGCAGGGGTGCGCCTTGCATCTAGCTATGAGGTGAAAGACAGATAGAGAGACACACAGAAGTTTAATAGATAAATAAGTTTGCCTAATATTGAATCGATATAAATTGTGAGATTTCAAGAAGTCTGTGAAGTAGATATTGAGGCAGATTGTGAGGCAGATTTTTGGGTAGATTATTAGACAGATTGTGGGTCAGATTGTGAGGTAGATCGTGAGGCAGATCGTGAGGCAGATTGTGAGTCAGCTTGTGAGCTAGATTGTGGGTAGATTATTAGACAGATTGTGGATCAGATTGTGACGTAGATCGTGAGGCAGATTGTCAGATAGATTGTGAAGCAGATTGTGAGATAGATTGTCGGGTAGATTGTGAGGCAGATTGTGAGATAGATTGTCGGGTAGATTGTGAGGCAGATTGTGAGGTAGATTTTCAGGTAGATTGTGAATCAGATTGTGAGATAGATTGTCGGGTAGATTGTGAGGCAGATTGTGAGGTATATTTTCAGGTATATTGTGAAGCAGATTGTGACATAGATTGTCGGGTAGATTGTGAGGCAGATTGTGAGGTAGATTGTCAGGTAGATTGTGAAGCAGATTGTGAGAAAGATTGTCGGGTAGATTGTGAGGCAGATTGTGAGGTAGATTGTCAGGTAGATTGTGAAGCATATTGTGTGGTAGATTGTGGGTTTCTTTCTCCACCAATCCAAATCTGCAATTGATTTCATGTCCACGTCATTTCATGCTGGCAGACAGGCAGTCCGGGCAGTGTAAACTTAGCTATGAGTAGAACCATAGATATATTTAGCTTTTATGCTAAGCAGACTCCGCTTACGCTTATGTTTCTTCCGACTTTTTTAGTTTCAAGCCAAACTTAGAATCAGGTAGGTTTGCAACAAATTTTCCTAACTAATCGTGAGCACAATTAAATCTATTCATTATAAACTCCACCAGTTGCCGCCCCTGTCTCAGCCATCTGCCGCCAAGATTCACCTTGACCAGATACGACAGGCTTAATGGCTTATTTGTGGCAGAATGCTTCGCTTCAAGTGGATCAGGGAATTATGGAAGGGGGTGCAGAAAGAGAGGGATTAGCTGGGGGGGGGGGTGGACGCTGAGATCAGACACACAGGCGCCTGTGTTCTGCCTTTAGAAGACAGCTGGGGCAGACAGAGAGACAGAGAGTTGCAGAGAGCTGCAGCAAAATGAGCGAAAAAAGGCAACTCACAGAAATCACCCCAACCCCATTGAGCAGGTAGATTTTTTCCACGCATTTTTTTGTTTTATCAAGCATGTAAATGATTGAGTAGAAGTTGACCGGTTCAGCCACAATGGCTGAGCTTAGAGACTTGTTGAGCTCCGGCAAGGAGACCTCAGAACGAGAGACTGGAGTGACAACCCTAACCCTAACCCAACTTAACCCTGAAATTTGAAAGATGAAAGAAAATTTTGAATGCAGAATGTAATATGCAGAATGCAGAATGTAGAATGCAGAATGTAGAATGCAGAATGTAAAATGCATAATGTAGGATGCAGAATGCAAAATGCAGAATGTAGAATTCAGAATTTAGAATGTAGAATGCAGAATGTAGAATGCAGAATGTATAATGCAGAATGTATAATGCAGAATGCAAAATGCAGAATGTAGAATTCAGAATTTAGAATGTGGAATATAGAATGCAGAATGTAGAATTTAGAATTTAGAATGTAGAATGTAGAATGCAGAATGTAGAATGTAGAATGTAGAATGAGGTCAGCCCATAGTGATCTGTACAATGCGGATGTAGAGTTTTTGGAAAATCTGACACTCCAAAATATAGCTCTGGCCATCCTTGGCCCTTTCTGATTCTCCTCTATAGTTCCTAGCGATTCCTCATACAACCCTTCATCCCCCAGTCAAACAATAGCGCGCGACCCCCATGTTGTAAAACCTTCCCAACCCCTCTCAATTGAAGATGCGGGCGCGTGCTGTTTAATATTGAGCTGACGGAGGCTGGCTGGCTTGCTGAATTCACTTGTTGCTGTCAATTTTATGCTCGTTGTGCAATAATGGGGGTCATTGGTTATGCATGATGCTGGATGCTGGAGTGACATGAGATGACTCAGGCGGAGTTTGGGATGAGGGGATGGCGGGATCAGGTCTTTCTCCAATTAGGATTCTGGGATAAAAATTATCTATGGTAACTTTTCTACAGTCTATTTGGTTACTATATTGTGTCACTCCGATTGTCACTCTAAATGTCACTCCGATTGTCACTCCAACGTGCGTCACTCCGATCTATCACTCAATTGTCATTTCATTCCGATTAGTCACTCTAAATGTCACTCCGACTGTCACTCCAACGTACGTCACTCCGATCTATCACTCAATTGTCATTTCACTCCGATTAGTCACTCTAAATGTCACTCCGACTGTCACTCCAACGTACGTCACTCCGATCTATCACTCAATTGTCATTTCACTCCGATTAGTCACTCTAAATGTCACTCCGACTGTCACTCCAACGTACGTCACTCCGATCTATCACTCAATTTTCATTTCACTCCGATTATCACTTTAAATGTTACTCTGACTGTCACTCCAAACCTCACTCGGATTTGTCACTCCAAACCTCACTCCGATTTTTCACTTTAAATTTCACTCTGACTATCATTTCAAAAGTCACTCCGAGTTGTCACTCTATTTTCACTCCGATTTTTTAAACTCTATTTTTCACTCTGATTTGTCACTCTATTTTCACTCCGTTTGTCACTCTATTTTCACTCCGATTTGTCACTCTATTTTCACTCCGAGTTGTCACTCTATTTTCACTCCGAGTTGTCACTCTTTTCACTCCGAGTTGTCACTCTATTTTCACTCCGAGTTGTCACTCTATTTTCACTCCGAGTTGTCACTCTATTTTCACTCCGAGTTGTCACTCTATTTTCACTCTCGGATTATTATCACAGGCAGAGCTGCTCTCACTGTCACTCCTTATCACCCTCCTCACTCTTCAACCAACAGCGATGTTGTCAATCAACAGCGGCTCAGTGACTCAGCTGCTGCTGCTGCTGCTGCTGCTGCTCAGCCTCGCAGCCGCTGCAGTACCAGCCGCATCGACCTCCGGGCATCCGATCATCGACCTGAGCGACGACACCCCGGCAGGCGCGGTGCTGGACAATCTTGACCGACGTTTCAACCTCGGCGGCAGCCAAACAGCCTGGTCGCTGCTGAAGGTCATGAACCTCCCAAACAGCGCCGGCTCCGTCATTGTGGACGGGCTGGCCATCAACCGCACCAGCGCCGAGTTGTACGCTCTTCGACGCCTGGATCGCGACGACCTGTGCCGACCCGCCAGCAGCGGCTACGGGCAGCGACGCCAGCGAAAAACTCGGCACCCCTGCTGCGACTCCTTGCAGCCCTGCGAGCTGCCTCTGGCCATCGTCCGGCCGGTTGCCGACAGGCCGGGCTCCACCAGGATTGAAGAGCTCGTCCTTCGGCTGGCCGACGACAACGACAACCGGCCGACGTTCTCCAGCAGCTCGGCGACTCTTCAAGTTGCTGAAGGTGAAAAATCGCCGGCCAGACTGTCGGGAATGAGTGGCGCCGATCTGACTTTGAGTCTGACTGCCGCCGATCCAGATCAGGGGCCAACGGCCGGGTCGAATACCGGCTGGTCAACGCGGAGGCTAGCGAGGATTTGCCGTTCAGTCTGGACAAGAACAGCGACGGCCGGTTCAAGCGGATGTCCGTGGTCACCAACCGGGTTTTGGACAGGGAGGAGAAGGACAGGTGAGGCGGAGGTTGCAGCTGATTGAGAGGGCGGTGTTGTATCTAATTGGGGCGGGTGTTGTAGCTTTAGGGGGTGTGGATGTTGTAGCTAATAAAGGGCGGATGTTGTAGCTTAAGGGGGTGGATGTTGTAGCTAATAAAGGGCGGATGTTATAGCTAATAGGGGGCGGATGTTATAGCTAATAGGGGCGGATGTTATAGCTAATAGGGGTGGATGTTGTAGCTAATAAAGTGCGGATGTTGTAGCTAATAGGGGGTGGATGCTGTAGCTAATAAGGGCGGATGTTGTAGCTAATAGGGGTGGATGTTTGTAGCTAATAGGGGGTGGATGTTGTAGCTAATAGGGGGCGGATGTTGTAGCTAATAGGGGTGGATGTTGTAGCTAATAAAGGGCGGATGTTGTAGCTAATAGGGGGTGGATGTTGTAGCTAATAGGGGGTGGATGTTGTAGCTAATAAAGGCGGATGTTGTAGCTTAAGGGTTGGGAGCGGATGTCGTAGCTAATAGGGAGCGGATGTTGTGTCTAATTGGGGGCGGATGTTGTATCTAATTGGGGCGGATGTTGTAGCTAACAGGGGGCGGATGTTGTATCTAATTGGGGCGGATGTTGTGGCTAATAGGGGTGGATGTTGTAGCTTACTGGGGGCGGATAATACGGCTAATAGGGGCGGATGTTGTAGCTAATTATTTTCCCTGTCTCCCCTGTCTACTCCCCTTTATCTCCTTGTCTACTAGGCATTCAAATTGACACCACAAATTACGACATCGCTTGCCATTGGCCTCCCAAATTCAGGTACACCCTGCACCTGTTGGCAGTGACTCCGGTCGAAACCAGCTAACGGGAACCTCACCCTGAACGTCCTGGTCACCGACGTCAACGACGACGCCCAGTATTCGAGCAGAGGGTTTACCACAGCCAGCCGCTCAGAGAGACTCGCCAGTAGGCAGTCCGGTGGCCAATGTCCTCGCCACAGACAAGGATTTCGGGCAGAATGGCATCGTTGGTACTACTCCTTGACCGGCGGCAGGCATGCCGGCATGTTCCGAGTCACCAGAACTGCCGACGGACGAGGCCGGTGTCGCTAGCTCGACGAATTGACGCCGAATCGGCGAAGCTGGATCCAGCTAGCGTGAGGCGGCTGCTCGAGCTGCTGGTTGTGGCCCACAGACAGGGGCAGCCCGCGCAGGAGCTCTGAAGCGAAACTGGTGGTCACCGTGACTGATGTCAACGACGAGACGCCAGAGGTGAGTGAAGGGTTGACTTGGCATCAGGTCTTGATCACTTTGGTCAGAGGCACAAGCACACGCTCACACGGGGTGTACGCGTGCCCAGACTTTCAATAGTCAGACATGTACACTGTCATGGGTGTGAATCGTACGGCAACTCTCCCAGCCACATGTCTTCGCATCATATCTGGAAATCTAAACACCTAAGCATCTTAAACATCAACCCTGAAGCCTGAACCATGAACCCTGAACCATGAACCCTGAACCTGAACCTTGAACCCTGAACCCTGAACCATGAACCCTGAACCCTGAACATGAACCGCTCTGAACCCTGAGCCATGAACCCTGAACCTGAACCATGAACTCTAACCTGAACCCTGAACCCTGAACCATGAACTCTGAGCCATGAACAAGAACCTGAACCATGAACCATAAACAATACATCCTGACCCTCCAACCCGTCGCCAGATAACGGTAATCTACTTCAGCAACGATCCTCAACAAGCCTGCCGACTCCGCGCCTTGATTCACAGAGAAAACCCGCAAACGTTTGACGTCGGCCAGAGTGCACGCCGGCCGAGACGCGCGACTCCGGCGTGCGGGCGCGAGGTCGACTGCATAAGCTCAGTCGACACCCCGGGAGGCGCCGACGGGCTGCTAGTCGGCGGATTTGTTCTCGCGCGTCGATCGTCCAGCAGTAGCCCAGCGGGACCGGATGTACACCTGAGGTCTACTCGATCTCTGGACGGGAGCAAGCGGCCACAACGGTGGAGCTGGCATGTGGTCTGCACGACCGCGGACACCCGCCGGTGTCCTTGACGCCAGCGCGACAATTCGCCTGCGGGTCGTCGATCAGAACGACAATGCGCCGCGCGTTTTCTGGTGCCGCCAGGAGCGGCATTTCGATTTCACCTGCCGGAGAATGAGCCACCGCAGACGGTAGTCTGGCTGACCGAACAGCGGCCAGCAGCGAAGATCTCTCGTGATTCGTCACAGCCAAGGACGCTGATGAAGAGCCCAACAACAAGCTGGTGTACTCCCTGTTGCAGACGTCTCCAGCTTCCTGGATGGATGGCGCCTTCCAGAATCGACGCAGCACAGGGAGCTGTCTCGCTGTCCGTCGTTCGATCGCGAGGACCGAGGCTGGCGGCGCCCGAGCTCCTGACTGGCGCCTCTGTTGCAGCTGGGCGCCGCTCAAGGCACAGTGAGCTTTGGATTCTTGTTCTTCCCCGCGTCTCCGTAGCCTTTTGTCTACCCCCTGTGCTACTCCCCTCTGTCTCCCCGTCTACTCTGCCCTCTGTTCTTCCCCTGTGCTACTCCTCTGTCTCCCTGTTCTACCCCATCTGTTCCCTGTCTACTCCCCTCTGTCTCCCCTGTCTACTCCTCTGTCTCCCCTGTCTTTCTACTTCCTCTGTTCTCCCCTGTTCTACTC